>DWTO01000183.1:0-25175 GCA_018244755.1 Jemadia pseudognetus
AGCTCTATCCTTACAGACCTGCCGCGCCTCCTCCACATTCATCATTCTCTTCATACATGCACGCCGGTTTCGGAGACTTCTGACTCCCCCATCAGCCAGTATCTGGGCTATTTGATCAAGTATATATTTGTTTTAAGGCGCCTGAACGTGGACCAGTTCGACTATAGCGCGATGTGCTCGACGCTGGCGGAGCGCACGGCGGGCATGAGCGGTCGCGCTCTGTCCAAGCTGGGCGTGGCCTGGCAGGCCGCGGCGTACGCGTCGGACGACGGGCGGCTCACCGAGCGTATGTGCGTCGAGATATGCGACGACGCCGTACAGGATCACAAGCAGAAGGTAATGTATTAGTAATCTTTCATTTTATACTAAGGATGCAATCGTCACAGTTGACGTGTATTTTTGGAGTGGTACGAAGTGTTGCGTATTTATACATACTATAACATATCGTCCAAGGATTTGTATAAAATCTGGGGCTTAGTTATTTTAATTTAATTTTTTGTTTTATTCAATATCATATATGCTGAATTTAAAAATAAATAATAATACAGATAAATAATACACTGTCTTTTTTAATTTGTATGTGTTTGAAATTGTAAACAAATATGAAATTGTAAATATTGAACTGAAAATTGACAATACATTTTCAGATGGAGTGGCTGTCAGCTGAAGAGAAATCTCGCACAATGTTGCCTTACTTAATGAAGTTTCAACCTCATGAAAATACACAGGACATACAAAAGCCTTTAAACACAGTAATTGAACAAGATATTAAAGAGGATACCAAAGATGAGATCAAGGCAGATTCTAAACAATACACCAAAGAAGACAATGTCAAGTCTAAGTCCACCAAGAAGAAGGCAAAGGAAGCAGATACGGACAAGTGACAAGACAGCACCGAGGACCAAGGAAAGGGTAACCCTGGCCCTGGTCCCGATCCCTTCGAAACAACGAACTCGACCACCTCCAAGTACACATTTTCCATACCAGACGCTATCAATCTCGAAATCGACTATGCGAACCGCATCCTCCGCTTGGTCAACTTAACTGACTCGCAAATGCACTTGCTGCGTGCCGTGACCGGTAACGTCGACTCCTCCTACAGTGGCAGGCGACGTAAGCGATCAAAGGACACCTGACATTCAAGAACCGGAGGGTGCAAATCGCAATGGCAGCAAACTAAGGCTCTGTTTAAAACATACTTCTGTTTCATCCCATTGTTAATGCTTATATTTTGGCTGTGTGGCGTTCCGCATAACGCCTACTTCACTATTCTGTTTAAGAATCAAAACAGCCCGATTGCCATTCTGGTACAAAAGGATATGTTAAATGACGGCATATTGCAAACCCGTATGCAATGGGACACCTTCTATTTGGCCGATTATTACGGCCGTTACGCCACGCCTGCCGACGGACTAGATTCGCATTCTCTACTACCTATACAATATGCCGACGGTTAAATGGAGCACAAATAAGGCCGGTTCCACATCAAGCGACGCACCGTGCCACGTTCTACGCAATACGCAAGTACTGTTAGTGTATGTAGAAGCTAAAGCGCATTGTACACTTGTACTTTGCATCAAGTTGCTTAAGCGGTTTGTATATATCGCAGTATAAAACGTATAACGCGAGTTGTTTTTAGTTCAAATTTTTCATATTCTGCAGCAGACTGATTGATTTTCAGCAGAGCAATTGACCTTATCCACTACCCGTCAATCATTTCATCTTCTGTATCACTTTGCTGCTGCCGGCCCGCGCTTGCTCCGGTCGCAGATCGAGTCGACTAAAGCAGCCGATTGTTAATTAAGAAAAGAAACACTAATTTTGGCGCGCTTTACGTCTCGCGCACGTAGATTATCTTTCTAGGGTTAAATTCCATATGTTATAACATAGCCACTCAAATAGCTTAAAGTAAAAATGGCGTTAGATGTGGCACTGGCTAAAACTTATCATTATTTATGATAACTTCCACTGACTTTCATTCAGGTAATGTTTGATTGTTATGATGGACTTAAACTGTTTAATCTGTGTTAGTAAGTAATTTTAGTATGTAATAAAGTGTCTGGTCAACTTATAATATTATATATAACTTATAATAATTATATATAATTTTAGTGTATTTGGCGAAAACGGGTATTATTCTATTAAAGGACCATTTTACGTAGATAGGTATTCGCTCAAATCAATATATTGTCTTACAATTAGTGAAAGTGAGTCATTGTACAGTGTGGATATGATAACAAATTCTGATCTTTAATTTTACCCCTTTTAGCCAAAGACATATATATAAATGTAGGTAATCTAAGAAGATTATGTACTGTATCTGTCATATTTTAATATAACTTATTAGTACTGATGTGTATTCACAAAGTACGTAAGGTATTTATCTATATACTTCAATATTCCTTCGGAGCTTACTTGTTGTTTGGTCGCTTTCATCGGCCTGCAAGGGTTTGTTAACTACCAGTACGCTGTGGCACTAATGTACAATACAAACACTTAAAAAACTGATTCGTTGAATTTATAAATATTAACCGATATTAGTAATTTTGTTTGCATTCAATGTTAATGCAACGGGGTGGGCTTATAGAAGTGTTATAATTATATAAAATTGTATATAAGGTCCTATTATGTAAACGGTGCACAAAAGGTGAGTACCATCAAGAGGGACACTGATCTCTCTGTTTAGACAGAAATGAGACATGATAGGAGTGTCAACATGGTTAAACGGAAATGCGATGAAAGTTTTTTTTAGTAGATTAGTAGATGTGGATAGGAGATATCTTTTCTTCTACTTCTTTGCTCATTTCCATGTTACTCGAGGGTTGGCTCTCCTAATTATTTGGCGCAAAAGCATTTTCTTCTTGGGTTGTCGGGTCTGGTAAATTGAATTAAATTATTAATTGCAATGTGGAACTAGGGATTGCATTCCCTATTCTATATGGAACTAGGCATTGCAATCAGATACGATTACACACACAAAATTATGTCCTGTCTCTTTCTATTAACGCTACATGGATTATGCCTACGCTACCGTCTCTATCTGCAATATCTCTATAATCTAAATATCCATGTATAACTGTCAATTGGAAATTTAAAAGTTCCGTTGCAAACAAGGAACTGGTCAGTTCTATATTATGGTATGCAGCAAATAAAATTCCTACTTTATAATTCTAATGCATTTTTGTCTGCTCTAGTGGAAATTAAGCCTAAAAGTTTGGTGTTATTTCAAGTTGGACGAATGTCACTGTACTACAACGGACAACTAACATGTTGTCTGTTTAAAATTTGTATATAAAATGGACAAGAATCATTATTATCTACGAATTTCACTAGCTATTGCAAATGAACATTCCAAATTCACCATGAGCTTCGTCAATGTCATAATTTGTATATGTTTGTGCTATTTCGGTTCTTTTCATTATGCAACAGCTGATCTTACGTTAACTAAAGTTTTTATGAGCACGTCCATTGGAAGACTGAAACAATGTTTTTATTAGCAACTTACGTTAGCTATTTTCCGGTCGTATTCACGCTATTGTATGTACCCTTTTGTAATATTCATTTCTCAATTGTAACGGACATTTTGCCGCGGCCTAGTCAGCGCCACAAAACTTAATACGGGCACAATGATTACAAAGTTATGTCGCAGTCGCGTACGTAAATGTTGTGACCGTCGTTGGAAATATTATTTTAGGTTATGTAAAAAGTTTTCGCGTGTATGATATGTGTACGATGACAGCGTGGTCCTTAAGCGTAATTTGTTTCATTTATTTAACTTCTATGTGTATATAGAAGTGAAGATAGCAGTGGCAAAATAAATAAAAATACTTGTTATAACTCAGTTTGGCTGATTTTTATAATCTCAACTTTAAAATATTTTTTTGATTGTACGCCCCATAGTACACATGTCATCGTTGATTGGTTACTGCTAAATCTATATTGTTGTTATATATAATTCTTTTCAATTTTATTTATACATTATAATATATACATTTCAATTTTATAATATACATGTATATGTATATTAATCAATTGAAAAGATTATGTTGTTTGTTATCTAATCTTTTTAATGGAAATTAATATAATATCATAGTGCTTTGTTTGTTTGTTTGTTTGCTTGCTTGCTTGCTGTGTAGACGTTTTGTCTGTACGTGTAATCAGTATGATCGTTACGTTCGCGAATGTTAGAAGAGTAGAGAAATGTCCTGGAATGATACGAACCGTGAGCCCGTCAGCCACTGCTTTGTGCGCCGCTGATCCAATACCTGCATCACCCCGTCCGCGAAGTGTTTTTTGAAATATGTACCAGAGGCCAATATCGGTTTGTACATTTTGTATTGTCCTCTGCCTACCTAGTAAGGGACTTGTCGGGCCGATATAATTATAATAGTAACGTGTAAAATAATTATAATAATGTGTTTGTATTTAAACTGTATTTGTATATGTATGTAACTATGCAAATGCAAATCTGTAAAATATCATCATCTTAATGTATTCATTCATATTACGAGTATATGCTGCAAAGGTACACCTAACTTCTAAGTAGTATGTACACAAGACACAAGGAGTTCTTAATGCCTAGGATTGACTGATAGAGACTAGTCAACCCTTGGCCATGGACCGTACTACGATATTAAACGTATAATACATTACATAACAAATGTTGTAAACGTTAATATGTGTTTAATTATAAATATATAAGTATTAACTGTTTTAACATCAATCAAATTAATATTATTCTGTGGTAGTAGTGTTTACATTTCATTGTTTTGTAAAATATCGGATTTGTCGACTGCAATTTTTGCGCGAATCAAAATTTTTAACATTTTGAAACTGTTTAAATAAATGGATTGTAAGTGTATTTTGATGATTGGATATGGTTGTGAAATTATTAAGTGCATGTAATTGAATGTTACAGTGAAGGGATATTAGGAATGCGGTTTCCTGCTCATATAGTATGTAAGGCGCGGAGTCACCGCGGCGCACGGAGAGACTACGCACGTGCGTCAAGAATAGCTTTGTAAGAAAATATATGTGACTGTCCACCGCAATCCACGGCACACTGCACACGAATTGACGCACGTGGCGTACTCGAATAAGCGTGCATATCATACATAGCGCAACGCACGCTGTACACGCGATTCTGTGCTGCGCTACAGTTGTACGGAGTCATGAGTTGATATTCGTGCATTCCTGTGCTAACGGTGGGAACGTTGACCCACGTTGACAAACAGATGAATCCATGCGCCGCGGCCGTGCACGATGCTCGCTGCGGTGGCTCCGGGCCCGTATGTATCGTTGGCGTGTATGAATGATCCTGTATGGTACTGTACAGAACATTGATTGTCAAATCTATTACTTGTGTATTGACATTAGAATTGTAGCGTGACCAGTTGTTTCATTTATCATGACCTCCGTGCCCTGTTCGAATACCTATGGTTATACTGCAGTTTATACATCAGTGTGTTCAAATGGCCATTAATTGATACAAGTGCTAGGGTCTTTCTACGTATTACATGCTGAAGTACCGTAGCTGTACTTTGCCGCTAAACAGCAGTGTAACAAACTTGTTATTCTCAGAAGTTGCAACACTGACTTATGGCTGTCCTAGATCTGTTCTATACGAGATGGGATGTCTATGGGCCGTTCAAAGCATGAGATATGCGCGTCTATTTAGTATTTTTATAAAAAGATAGAACCTCTCTATTTACGTATTCTGCTCAATCGAGGAATTAAAGAGATAATACAATTTTTAATAATATTTGACAATAGCGCCATCTCGTAAACAATAATTGGAGTGATAGTTTCCATCTTGCTCCTTAGATGGCATTAGTAGTGATGAAAATTAGAACCGATGTAAAAATAATCGGTACTCAACGAACTTGTCGGTGTTGTTTTATTGACTTAAATTATTAATATGGATAATTACTAATATGAGTGGATTTTGTGGATGTTACGTAAAATCACGCCTGTAATGTCAGAAGAAGTAAGCAGAGAAGTGTATAGTATACTCCCGCGATTGACAAGTTACATTTAGGTACATCGCACTATAGAATAGGTGGTGAATCTATTGCCATATATCGGGCACATATCCAGGCTCCGAGTCACTATTAGACAATCTAAATTAGAATACTCAAATAATGTCCGACTTGGGATATGAAACTAGAACCTCGCGATCGGCAGTCGCGCTTACAGCCAACACAACAAACGGAGCAGTTAGTGGATGTTACGAGGAATTAAAATTCTTAGCTTTATATATTTGATGATCTGGTACCAAAGCTGGCAACGAGGCTCATTAGTCAATCAACTGAACTGAACTGAAATAGTTTCTTTGAGAACCTATGTGGTTACAGAGTAGCTTACCTGTGATTATTAGCTGTGAGAGAACAGTAAATTATTTCAGTACCTTGTCACAAATAGTTTTTTAAATAATGTGGGTATGTGCTAATGTACCTATTAATTAATAATTATACAATACGCGTACGTTTTAAATTCGACCTTGCTTATGACAAAATACGAGTTTTTCGTTTTTCTCTGCGCACACTGACTCATACATCAGACAAGCTCATACACACACACACGCACAAATAACATATGAATTAACTCGAATGGCTATTTTCAATGGGTTCTATCAATAACACAAAATATTTATTTTTACTAAACTACTATTTCCGCTATACCTACATTAAAGGTCAATTTCTAAATGATTACAAACAGAACGAGAATGTAGTTGGAACCGATCCACTCATTGTACGTGGACATTTTTCAATGTTACATTTTTCAATGATATTCCATCTCCATTTGCCTGAAAGGTAACGTTGTCGGCGAATATTAGCCGTCGCCGCAAGCTCTCCGGCTAACGATTCGAGGGTTGCCGACGAGGTTTAACAAATTGGAAAAGTCATTTCATTAAAACATCGTCACAGCACTGTTGGAGGGAATTTTATGAAGAAAAAAAATTGTACATTTTCATCAATACTTTATTTCATAGACATATAAAGCTAAACTTAATAAAAAACACATTATAAATAATATGATCTATTAAAGCGTTGTCAGTTGCTCTACACATGAATTTTATAATTTGCAACATAACGAAGTGATACAACATATTAGCTATTGATATTTATTTTCAAAATTCAATACAGTACATTTAAGCCTTATTGGTAATACATATCTCGAACGTATACACGTCGGAGATTAAAATATACTCATTAAATACTAATCTTATTATCGATTGCTGTTCCACGTCCTAAACAGATGGTTCTTTTAAATAATTATCTGCTAACACAAGAGAACAGAGTTATGCTCTCTGCTTACCCTCTGAGGAACCTGGCGTGAGGCTATGTATGTAAAGAGAAACAGATTTTTAAGTTAACTAACAGTCAATGAGCTAAGTTTAAAAAATAAATTATACACCAATTGCGAGTGTGAAGGAGAGTGGGGGGAGGGGTTAACATCCCTTGATCAAAACAATGCCCACTGCATATTACTTAATTAATAACATATAACAGAGAAGAAGACATACGCACATCGTATCAAATTCGTTTCTCAATTGGCGCATTCGCATTGGTTTGGCTTGATTAGCGGCGCGTCCTGCGTCCCAGCGATATTATTCGTGACGTGGGCTATCGATTCACGTCATCAATAAAGCACGAAAGCGTCAATTGATCGGCATGAAAGTATCAGTAGCGGAAGTTCAATCCACCTGCAGCCCTGTTAATGTACGTTATTTTAATCATGATACGGAACAAGGGCCTAGTTACGATATCAATAGGTACCTACTGGTACTCAGATGTTGAAAGGTACAGAAGAAAATAGGGCGTTATTAAAGTGATTTAACTTAATTCGCAATGTACACCCAATAGTATCTTTTCAGGTCTGGTTAGCTTAGGGCATGACAGGTCAGATTCGGTAACGTCTGTATAGTTTAATTATCCAAGTAGCAATGCCGTAGAGTACGATATGCAACAGCATCGATAACAGAACGACCCCTTGCTACGTACATAAGTACCTACTCCATTTAGAACTACTTCACAACATCGACTTTCCTTGGAATTGGCACAAAAAGCTAAGTGAGGTTATCGTCTACTGGTTAATACATTTTCTTAAAGTGAAATTTGATAAGTAGGTATGCTTAATGAGCACGCGAAAATTATATGAAACCCTTGTACACTTCGATCGGCGCGAATTCCAAATGAATTGTACAAAATTAACATACTAATTGGTGCGGCTAAATAATCACAAAGAAAAATTTATATCAACTCTGTAAAATATTACATTTTCCACTTTATAGTATGCTCTCAGACGCTACTTTGTTTTCAACACTGCACAGTAATGATCGTATATTATTTCGTCACTTAAAATTTTGTAAACGCATATTTAGAATAATGTTTTAGAATATTGAAGTTAAGAACTTCTTTATTGTAAAATTTGTTACGATTCATTAAGTTACATGAAAAAATCTCTGTTCTAACAGTGGTATAGCGCTTTTATTCTACTAAGAAAAGTTAATTTTGCTCCGATTCCATACTTCGCATGTCAACGCATCTTAATATAAATAAATAAGTTAAGTATTTTTAAAACAATGAAAGCGAATACGAAGCGGTGTGGATGTTAAATCACTAACACGAATGCTTCGACAGCGTCCAGTACAAGCGCAGACAGAAATAGAAATACCATATAAATTAACTTTAATTCGTATATTGGTTAATACATGATTAAAGGATGTAAAAAAATAATTATAACTCCTGACATCCGTAAAGCGAGTTTTACTAATAACCACGTCAGTGTAGGCGTTGGCGGCAAGTTAATGAATAAATATAAAATCGTTGTATATAATACTTTTCGGTAATGTATCAAATATTATTATTATTAATACATATTAACAAAATTTATCAAAATCTCAGTCAAGTTAATGGTTCGATCGATCGAGACGTTAACTTTCCACCAACGTGTGTATACTAGATTTAATAATTCAATACCCAATATATGGACATTCACACAATTCCTATAATACATCTGTATTGTTACCAATTGAAAGAAGTTATAGTGCGCCGCTGAAATTGAAAGATGCTATTGTATGGTCAATAAAGTTTTTAATACAAATAATACATATTTAACAATGACGAAAGAAAAGATTCGCTATTGCACGAATTGTCATTAATTGATAATTTTGATATAATCAGATTGCATTATGTTAGGCATATTAATACGAGTAAACAATTTTTTAATGTTTAGAAATATGTTAAATATCACGCATCAACAATTGCTTTTAAATACGGTAAATACGAATATTGCCGTGACTCTAAATCGCTACGCGAAGTACTCCAGCCGCGGTGTAGCCGATCCCTGTAGATCCTTAAGCACAACAGTTTCAACTGGTTTTTCGATGGACGCTTTACTGAGGCGTTTTCATAAATATTTCTCTAGGTAATCTTATTGTCAAGATAGCGGTGGAAATAGGGCGGAATATTACGCACCCATCGACACTTTATTTGCGATATCATTTTCTTTTGTGAAAATATCTCACGGGGATTGTACACCGTTAAATGTTTTGGGGAGAAACACTTTTTTGAGACGTTTCGTGCAAATGAAGATTTACCGGATTATCACGTTTCGAAGAAATCATTTTTATATAACTATGTTATTCAATAAATCTCTATGATACAACATAACGGTGTGTTAACATTACGATAAAAGTATGTAAACATGATCGTCTTGTTCGTGCTATCTCACTCACAGCGTAATATATCAACTAGCAGTATGAGCGAGGTAATTTTTTTAGGGACGCCATAATTCAGTGGCTGAAAGACTACTAAAGTACTACATAAACATGAAATGATCTTTGAGTTACCAGATTTAACTAACCGTTTTGTGTAAGGAGACGATAACACGCGTTATCGATGGGAGATTAACAGTTATTAAATTGTACATTATATTATTTGCCACGTCCAATTTGGATATCGAATTAATAAATTAGAGCATACCTATAGGACGAAAACGATACAATTTAAATATTTGTGTACAACTATAACACTATGTCGTGGAGTAGCCGTAAGATCAATAAAGCGTATGCGTTGTCCTGTTGCATATAACATGATACAGCGACTTGATGCATTTATAACATAATATGTCATTGTTATCAATCATCTACATTTAAACATCACACCTACACACGTGTCACGGCGACTTTCTGCGGTGTCTCGTTCCGTCTCTTTCTTTCCTCTTTGGTAAGAACGGGAAAGGTATAATCGAACGTAATAATGATACAACTGGGAATGCTTTCGTCTAATTATAATATTAATACATACGTAGCGGTGCAATGCACCAGCACGAGGGCAGCAACAAGTTACTAAGATAAAAAGTTGCTACGAATGTGAACTTCAATTATTAATTTAACTACCTATGTATATCAAAGGTTTAGTTCTTTTGAATTAAAGGTTAAGATTGAGCAGTCACAAGTTGTACGTGTTAAGAGAATATAGCGATTGTCTTAGATGTTTACTACATTGGAAACGCTGAGTCATTAATTAGATTAGACAAACGATGTTGACATTATTAGGCTGTACAAAGTGAGACACAGATCTGTAATAGTAATGATATTAATAATAAAGGCGCGGACACACCGCGGCGCACGTTGTACACGGGCACGCGGCGCACAGATTCATCTGTTTGACAACGTGGTTTCATGTGTAGCGTGTCCGTGGATTGCAGTGGACACAATCACATGTATTTTGTTGCAAAGCGAAGCTTGACGCACGTGCGTAGTTTGCCCGTGCGCCGCGATGGGTCCGCGCCTTTATACACGTCTGGCTCAACCACGGGATATACAATACGTTAATTGTAAAAAAAAACGTTTCACTAACGTCCAAGAGCGAAAAAGTTTAAGCTATGATTTTTAAAATCTAAATTTATGCACTTTTGGGAACAAAAAGTTTTACACAAGTCCGAAGATTACAAAACAAAACGTAAGCAAACTTGTCACTGACACAATTGATTACGTGTGTGTTATCAATCAACCTTCAATCAAATTTTAGAAAAATTAATCCTTAATAAAACTATGAGATGGTAGTGACGATACTGCGATATGTGAAAACGCGAACACAACTTTACACAGAAATTCGGAAACACGCCGCTTTATTTAATACTCATTTAAATTGCAACGTCTACCATTAAAATCTTGTAAGTAACATTGCATAAGTTCGACATCAAACAACAAAGTACCACGAACGTACAGTGACATCGAACAGCAACACGCCGACAAGACGATTTTATAAACGTGTGAAGAATATAATATAATTAATTAGCTATCCTGTCCCATTGAGCGCTCGGCGACGCACAGGTCCTCGCGAGATCATTCACAGAGCGTTGGTGTATTCAAACTTAACACGCTATTTGAACATGTGCATGATATGGATTCGTTACGCGAGAGCAGTTTTCAATTGTCATTGTTGAAATCAAGAGTAATAATTTCTTCTTTAGTAAGATGTAGGTGATTAGGTTGGATTGAACTTATAATTTTTAAACTTTAACAGGTTGCATATTTTAAGAAATAAAGAAACTCATTGAACAATGTTCTGAACAAAGCTCTGCTAACTAAACTACAAATTGTGGAGTTGTGAATTGTGCGTCGCCTACTTACGAATCAATTGAGACACTGAGATCTGTCTTTCGGGAAATTTATGAACGCTCAAGCTCGTTAATGTTACTTAACAATCGCAACCGTCCCGACGACATTGGTTTTCTGGATCACTAGCAACTGATCCAGAAAACTGAGCGCTGAGTTCGAGCGCACTCATATTCGAGAACCAACGGGAATGCATCACCGAAAACTTCTAAACAAAAACATTGTTACTTCGATGTCGAAATATGCTTTGTGATAACGATAGACAACAATCCACAGTACGTTCCTATAATTTTCTAAATATAATAATAAACCTCACGGGGTCTGCTACGTACCCGCCTACAACGCGTTTAGTGGCGGAATCCACCGCAGCACGACGACTCCCTCTGAGGCTCCTCGTCGACCACGAGGATGCGGCTGCCGCGGGCTTCCTCGTCGCTGCTGGGCCCTTGCTCCATGCGGTCCACCAGCTCGCGGGCGAGGTCCACGAACAGCTCCTCCACACCGATGTTATGTTTAGCGGATGTGTAGTAGTGGCGGGCACCCACCGCTTTCGCGTACCTGTTAAATATTCCATTAATAATTGCTCAGGTCTAGCGGCGTCCGTGTACCTACTAAACAGCTGTCGATAATTGTTTTTAATATCCTAGAAGTAGGTAAAGATATTCGTATGTGTCAAAAACACCATTGAATTCAGAATAGAACAATAGAAAGAACTGTTGTATGGTCGTTTCGTATTCCGCTGTTTGACGGCAGACATGTTTTAATCGACGCTTATTCCGTAAGATGATTCAGCTAACAAGCTATGCGGTATGGTTTTCAGCTTTTGCGAGTTTTAACGAAATTTAGTTAAACATTAGAAAATATACGAGTAGCTCAAAGTCACCTGGCTTCAAATTATCACCATCAGTGCTGAAGCCCAATAGTGTCCTGTCTTCGTCACATTTCCAATTAATTTGTTTTCATTTTTTCTAACACAACATACAGAGAGCAAAATGTGTGAACAGTTCAGACTAGACATTACCACTAACTTCCCAACTAAAATGGAGTTATTTCTCTCATTCTTTTCCTTAATAGGCATTACAGAATTCATTTGTTCGTAGAATTAATTTACCGACCTCAATGTTGAATGTTATAAAACGAGCTCCGTAAAAAGAAATACGTAACTACACGATCGCAACGTAACATGTATGTGGCGGCGAGTATTGCGGCGAGAATCAAAGCAGCCGTCCGTTTCCACTATTTCTAGGAAATTAAATGTCGCATCACGTTGACAGGCGAAGGAGATATCGAATATGATTTCCCTTAATGGTACCTATATTAATATTTCATTTCAGGTAAGCTTCGGGGAAAATTTTATCGTGAATAGTTTTTATATTGAACACAGTAATAAGAAATCGCAACGGACGTCTTTTAGTTTATTTGAAACACATGTCAGTGGCAAACATGTTACGATTTCGTGTTGACATCTGTAAGTAGATTAATTTGTGAAGTCTCCTTTTGACTGATATTTTATTCGTAGCAAATATATTTTTTATTCCCTAAGGAATAAAGCGGAGGACGAACGATGGAATCGTATAAACATTTACACAGATACTTCTGGATAAATTTGGTAAATTCAATATTTATATATCACCCGAGAATCCACTCGTATCCACTTCACACAAGTGGTTGGCTACCAGTGTGCCGTATGGGATATTTGTATAAAATAAAATATATTAAATGCCAATATTTTATGTACTAAGGATTGACGTAATCACAGTGAGACACAAACAGCGAAGTTGTATTATCGTTTTTATTTTATTGAGAAATGTGTTTTATATCTAAAGCTGATTTTAATTAAACAATATACATAATATGTTATAGTTATAAGAATGAATAAAATTTGTAACAAATTTAAAAAAAAATAGAAAAGAAAATACAAGCAAAAGTGCGAGACAAGGAACATCATATGTTTAAAGACGATGAGTGTGGATGACTGGAACCTTACATACATATATCATCATCAGCTTGCCTTAGCCCACTGCTGGACATAGTTATTGCCCATAATCACCACCCTGGTGTTACGGGTTGCGAATCGCAGAGCAAAACGCCAAAACACAAATACAGTATCGATTCATTTTACAATTAAACTTTCACCTCGAAATTTTTCCTCAATGCCCCTCGAGGCATATGACGTCCGCTAATTGGATTCCTCTGTTAACTGAAGTCCGCTGAAACACTGGGCCGAACAGGAATGCTCTAGACATATTTCAATATGGGAAAAAATAAAACCGTTTGCCAAATGAATAGTTTATGATGTCGACATTCTAATTTTAATGTGAGTGTACATAAAAACGAAAGGACATCGGAAGAACAGTTAATGTTATGTAATAAATTAGGTTTATTTGAAATTGTCATTTTCAATTTACTCAGAAGAGAGTTATGTAGGACCCATTTAAAAGGAAAAAAGAAATTGATTAAGTTCAACTTGGTTTGGTTTCTTTGCGGAACTTATTGAGAGTTGAGAAATTCTCAGCGTTGAAACCTTTTATATTATGAAAGCGATAATATTTTGCACAGCTCAATATGATGCTAAAGACATTTCAAACGTAAAGTGACATATTTGGTCTCATTCTTATAGATCAGGAATACAATCAATCTTAGTTTTAATACGAGAAGAGAAATGTTAGTCCTTTTAAGAATGTCGCGAACGAAGTAATGTGAGAATTAGCATAGGTACTCAAACTTTTTCATTCACCAGAATACAATTATTTAAAATACTAATTTTTGAGTTCCCATCAATGCCAATCACACAATAACCTGTCGTTAAAGCATAGATCTTAATAATGTTCAAAAGTAAAACAATAACTAATTTAAAAAAAAACTTGATTCCAATGAGGCGGCATCGTGCTCCGCGTTAAACAACGAAGACGAGGGTGATTACATCATCGATGAAAAGTAAAAAGTTGTTGAAACAAGTCTTTACCTTTAAAAATGTTTACCTTTAAATAAATTTAAAGTTTATAATATTAAATAATTTTCCAGTTGCCCCAATACTCAAAGTTCGGACGAGCCTTTAAGCTGAATTCACTAATATTTCAGCTAACAGCTAAGCAGCATAAACAACGGAATTCTTTTGCGGAAACGCAGTTTTCTAATATTACCACACTTGGAACTAAGCACGTTTAAAAATCTAAGGATGAGTGCACAGTAGCGAACTGAGTAATGTTTTCATATAGACAAAATTATTGAGCGCTATACAGCATCAGGTATAAAATGTATTTATCAGAAATTCATAATAGCATTAGATGATATGTTTCATGATATTTTGAATAACATTCAGAGTGAGTACATATCTTAAAACATCGTCATAACGTTAGATCGTGTCGTACTGATCAGTCCGTTGCTGATAGAATCCGGATGCTTATTTTTACCACTGAATCGCCGCACAAGTTTAAACAGTCATGTAACATCACGCCTGTAAGCCCCGAAGAGGTAGGCTGAGGAATGTAGTACACTCCCACGATTCACCAGTTACGTTTACGTGCCTCTATGCGTCGCGCGCTTGCAACCGACACGACCAACGACGCAGTTACGAGTGCAAAATTCTTAATTAAACATGTTCATTCGTCGAATCAACGAACGAAGGAAAGTTGTTCAACTCTGAAAACGATGTATATAAAAAAGAATAATATCACGCCTCTAGTCCACCGAAGAGGTATTAGTATCCCTAAGTTTCATCAATTACATTTACGTCCTATTGTGGAATAGGTGGTGATCCTATTGCCATACATCGAGCATAAATCCAGGCTCTGAGCCAATAATAGAGAACCTAAGTTAGAATAAATCCGAGAAAGTTCGACCCGGGATTATAACCTAGGACTTGTCAATCGGCAGTGGCGCTTGCAACCAACACGACAAACGAGGCGGTCGAGATAAAAAAAGAAATTCGATTCTCGAAATGTAACCGGAACCCTCAGACAGACCGATAGGTACATCAGTCAAATTATTCCGAACGAATTGAATATTCCGTGAATCTGTATCAGCGATTCAGATCGGATTTCACCCGCGCAATCGAGGTTAAGTTGTATTATTGAATAAAACCAATTCTAACGAAAACGTAACTTCAATTCCACAGAGATTCAAACACCTCTGATTTGTTACCTGAGGTATATTTTAATTTAATTATGCATGTCTATAAAGCACGGAACGTATCACATATGTAATATTAAGTACAACAATGTCTCACACACAATAATGTCACTTCACGAGACATCGCGTGTCAATAATTCTAACCAATAAAACTGTAATAACTGCAAGTAAATAAAACTGTAATCAACAGTCATTTGAGGAGGGATTGGTTTAATTTATAGTCGTATTTTCTATAACATATTATATTTTATTCTTCAATTTTATTTTAAATATATTTCTCCACAATAATTAAAAGCTAATATCAATTACAAGCCAATTAATTAATGCCAAACTCGATAAGATACTAATTAGTTATTGAATTAATTTAATAGAGGTAAACTTTTACAAATCGCCGCGCTTCTCAGATCTACGCTCCAGCTAGATGTCAGCCGAAGCAAAAAAACCTATGCATATTATTGAATAACCATTTTTTGGTACAATAAGTAGGTAAGTCGTTCACAACGTTTCTTTGTTATTGGATCCGGGAACGAGCAAACACGAGAGTCAGACACAGCATGTCGTTTGCGATTTTTTTCATCTTACCTAAGCATCCTTTCATTTACCTAATGAACGACCTGCTGAAAAGCGCGGTGAAGCTCAATCAACAATGAAGTTGAACATTTCTATCGTTTATATGATTTCTAAATAATAAAATAAAATCTCTTTTTCATTATTGTTCTTTCTTAAAAATACGTGCATGCACACGAGATCTATGTGTGCATGCAATCGCACATCCCACATCCAGACACACGCATGCATGCATGCATATCTGCTTCAATGGTAGAAACAATCCGATGAAACAAAATAAACATTTGAAAAGTTATTTCGAATATCCTCTTTTACAGGGTTGTGCCGTCGCGTTGAAACTGGAGATATTTGTTTTTTACAAACTGAACAGAATTTAAAAATGTGTAAATATGAAAAAGTACAGATTTTTGTAGCAGAACCTTATGAGGGTTTGTTTGTTTTGATTTTTTAATAGTTGTTATTTTAAATTTAATCAAATGTGGTTGGACAAAGACCCTCTTTGTCCACCCACATTTGATTAAATAGAGCATATATTTTGCATTTTAGCATTTTAGCATAAGATTATAATTTCCATGGTAATTTGAATGTTAAAAAACAAGACACTGAATAAATTAAATGGTTATTATGCGATTACCAAGATGTAAATAATAGTAATTATTGGTTCGTCTAAATGATTATATGAGTAGGGTTTTGCTATGTTTAGTAATTTTTAAGTCTATATAACATCACAATATTTAATTTCAGTAGAGGTTCTTCGAGCACTCTTAGTACAGATACACGTCACACAGCGGAAGCCCTGCCTAATTTGGGATCAAAGGGCCGTGTTTAATATTGTCCTCGAAAAATTGTTATTATATTGTAAGATTAGTATCGAACGTATGTACTTGTATGCCTGAAGCGCGGCACTGACCGAAAGAATATGTATGTGGTTTGGTTTCCACTACAACTAAACATAGTTGTATTCATAAATTTAATACTCGTTAACCTTAACCGTGCGACTGTGGTCTTTTCTATAATGACTTTAAGCGTTGATGTTATTGACGATGGTGATGTTATACTACCAATTCTTATTCGATTTATTATTCTCATAATTTGCAAATTGTGAAAATAAAATTTAGTATTAACTCGCTATACCTTTACAAGGAAAGTTCTAGTCGAAAACATTTAACTGAGCTGAGTAAAAATAAAATAAATCTCGCAACTAAAGGAGGCATTCTTTTTATAATAATTTATAACAATATTTGTAATCCACTACTCTAATACCCCTGATGAAGGCTGAGCTGAATTAAAAGAATATAATAATTCCTTCCATCGACTGGATAATCCAAAGGAATTATGAACGAGTTTATCATGAAAACGTTTACTTTCCCTCCCACTTGGAAGACTAGCGATTACCCGTGTCTTTGTTTCCGTCTCATTCTTTTACTTGAGTTATTGTACGTCAGTAATAATTATGTATCATATGTATTTCACATTTTCAACATGGTTTACGTATATTTATTCATCAATATTGCTTTGTTTTAATTTGCAACTACCACTATGTTTTGAATTTTTTACTATTTATTCTCAAGAGTTGACTGGTGAATAAAATACATAGTTAGAATGGGTAATAAGTTCGCCTTTAGGATCGCCTATTACGGGGCAGATTAAAAAGAAAATGAAAATAAATAAACGCGACAGACAGTTCCCAACTAAAACAGCATATTTAACGGCTCTCGAAATTTGGTAGTCTATGAATATGGATGATGTAAAGTAGTTCATACACATACGAGTACATCCAACTTTAATCTCAAACTTTGTGTGAGTTTCGGATAGATGGCGTGGGTTTATTTACATTTAGGGTGTTGCAAATTCAAACGGCAGATTATGTAAAGCACATAAGTGAGTTAAGCCGGCACATTACAATCGTGTGTGTATAGACACTCACGGAACGATTAATAGTAAAATATGTAGAGCTGGTTTTATAGAGAATATGATCTTAACGTAACGTACGCTCACGTTCATCTATAAGATTAGTTTAAGCCTATCCATTGCGATTATAATTTATAATTAAGTTTACTAATAATTTATTAGTATACACAATATATAAAAACATTGCTAGGCTTATACTATATATTATTACGAGTACGTAAAGAGAAATTCTTTTGCCCTTTTTCAGCATTTAGCACGCACTGAAGAGTGTTAATCTTACATAGGTACATACATATATTCACGCCAGTTAACTCAGAAAACACCGAGTACCAAGTAACTTTCTTAGTGTGAATCTAGACAAGCAACTGTGAAGAGACTGTGGGGGCGTCGTCTTGTTGGTACTAAGGGCAAACCTTTAACGGGGACTTCGAAGGGGCAACGCTAGCGCACCTCGTCTGTGACGAATCGCTACCATCATAATCAGCCTATTGTAGTCCACTGCTGGACAACACTCCGCTGGAGGATTATGCCCATACTCCCCACATAGTTGTGCTTAGGTAGACCGCGCCATACCGCGACCTGCCAGCGCCAGGCTTAGTCGCCTTTACGATACCCTGTATCACGGCACGGTGTCGTGGGATGTATTCTTACTCCGGCATAATACGGACGCGATGCCACGTTCGGACGAATCGCTGTGCATCACGTTAACAAATGTATATCTGGTTCTAATTAGAGTTGATCTTAATAACGAGAATTATTGTAATCATGCTACAAGTATTACTTTAGGAACGCCCCGTAGCGCTTACATAATAATATGTATATACATAAATGTTTTATATGCGAAAATTAAAACCGGCCGATAAATCAATTATCGATATCGCGACGTCGAAATATGTCATGAATATTAATTGATTTTAATGCCGTCACCGATAAAGAGCAATGCGTCCAGTGACGGCATCCAATAACCGTCAAGCTGCATTTCAGTGACGCGTCCCGACCGATGTGTTCCATTCCAAGTGACAGCGGTAGTAACGGCAGTACAGTATTCATTTGACAAAATTAGTTCCGTTTCACGTTATCGAAAAACCAATTATCTTGAAGCTAAGTACGCGCCTCTACTTTACCTCTTGCGGGATTACAGGCTTAATGTTACGTTTACGTTCATCGTTAAAATTGGTGCAGTTCAATGTTTTTATTATCATTTTAGTTATCACGGCAAGTCCAAGTCCCAAGTCCTATTTGGGGTAGGCAGAGAGCATCAAATGACATATATTTTTCCTTATAAGTCTCATGTATTTCGACATTTATTACACTCTTCATGAAAACACGCGGGTTTCGTAGATTTTAATATTGCGATGGTTTATACACAAAAAAGATATCACTCAAATATTGCGTAAAAGTTGCGCTACCCACTCATATATTCATTGACTACCCACTATACTAAGCGACTATCTCGATTACTGTTCGATGCTATATGTACACCATTAGCTGGCAATATATATAGCTAGATATAATTAATGAAAACAGTAGGTACGTGGTCGTTGAGCGATCGACAATAGTTACACTGGTATACCAGCATCCAAGTAAATGTTATTTACTCAATACCGGCCTAGTAATTATGCGAGGTTTGAGGCTATTATGGAATTATCGGGGATCCTATTAATGCGTAATATCAATCAGAGCATTCAGGCGTAACTGAATCAAACTGTGTATATTATAACTAGTATGATATATGTGTTTACGCGAATTCAGCGTGTAGCTAGAAAGCCACAGCAGGATATTATGCGATCTTGTCGAAAATTTAATCGTTAAAAGCAACTCAATTATTTTTCGCCTGACTTACTAATCTCACTCTCGAGACTGAGAGGTCGCAGTAGTTAGTTACAATTGCGGCTCTTCAGTCAAACGGTGAGATGACGATGATTACCCCTTCAAATGTATACAAGTTTTTTTCATCGTATTGCGTATTGACGCAGGCACCAAATTAATCTTAAATTAATATTAATACACGTTTCAAACCACATCGGCTCACAATCCCTAAGAGCAATAAAAGTGTTTGAAAAAAAACTCTGAACGCTTTTGTGTTAAGAGACAAAACCTTACAAAGCCTATCTAGGTACGTCTACAGTGAAGTTCACACTTCATTCGAGATTCGCAGTTACGCAGTGTGAGCGGTCGCTGTGGTATTAATAGGAGCAAATGTAGACAAGTACATATATTGACTGATGCCTTTCAATATATCCCGCTAAAACCACTTATGTCACCTGTAGTATCAGGATCAACTATATCGGTATTATTGTATTCGATAATACCGACAATATAATACCGGACGTCATAAATTACGTTGATACTTTACATACTGCAATCAACAGGGCGAATGGTCGTCTATTATGTGTACAATACTATGGTTAATATACCGACTCTCAGAAGACCAATTAAGCTTATAAAACGACCATACGATGTTCACAGTTAGATCATAGGTGACCATCACAAGTCAATACAGAATATATGTAAAAGCATGTTTTGAATAGATTGTAAAGTTTGAGTTACATTCATAGTTATTTTTGCTAATTTTAATTATTAATATTATGCACGAGTATTTCGTAATTAATGATGATTGCATGCAGTGGTAACCGTTAACTGTATGATCAGGTGGATAGTATTCCAATTGTATTGTAAACTCTAATGATCATGCAAACTGGATGATACATATGTTGGTAATCAGGTTAATATATAAGTAAAGAAGAAGGCTAGTATAAAACAAACATGTTTATAACAATACAATAACTCAATCCTATTATTGATTCAGAAAGTTCGTATTGCACAGTTTACACTTTCCTATGTAATAGTATAATAATATTTAGTTGGTATCTTGATTCTTAGAGAGTTATGCAACACTGGTAGTGACGAGATTGAGGTTCATACGTAGTTAGAGAAGATCGATCCGCGGAGTGACGTCAGACATTATCACGACGTAACCTATATTGAAATAACCGCTTACTTTGAAAACTCCCACACTAAACATCGCTACACATATGCATTTGTCTCGCGATTAATATAACAACGAAAAATTGATTGGGAGCCACAATTGGCAAATATTTAAAGCAAACTGAGGCACGCTGGTTACAACTATTTTAAGTGGTACTATTTTTTGCAAGTTACCTGAAGTGATTCATCTAAACCAGTCCAGCGAAGTGCATTCCTAGGTACATTTTTTCATCGCAATTCATAATAAACAATTTTGTAACAATGCAAATGCATTTACAACAACAGGCTCTTTCAATCTCGCATGCCTTAAGTTATCTTACATTTTGAAGTCATTACAAAACTTAGAAGCTCCTAGTTAGAAACATTTTATTTTAATCTTCATAATGTTGATGCGATAATTTTATGTTATAAGGATTAGGATAATTATGATTATGATAGCAAAGAACGTATTACGTACATACAGACAATCTTTAGACGACAATACTTTATCAGATAGTGAAACTTTATAAAATTCAATTTAAAAAAGTTCCACGTAAAACTAAAGTGAGAACCGTGAAGAACAAATTTTAAAAAGGATTGACATAATGAAGCGAATTGTCCCTGAGAGAAAACTGAACAAAAAAGAAAATTCTACGATGCCCTAGATATACCGGGAATTTTACATGAGAATTCTGAATTGGGCACGCGAACTTACAAATCCATTTGATTTTGGTTGGACGGTTTCAAAGACGTAACTGAAGCGCACACAAAATCCCCTATCTCTCTGTCACAAGCTCCAATTGAATACTATTGTTTGTTAACCGCTATTGGAGCGGTTAGCGCGCGTCGCAGACTGAGTGCAGTCTGATTTTCATTTAGTATAATTTTAACGTTCAAAGCATGCAAAAGGGTTTCGAATATACTGAAATTGCTATTAATATAACAACATAACTTAGTGTGAAATGTTTCAATGACGGAGGCCATTCGATGAGAAAGCCTTTGAATCACGTTTTTGAACTGAATACAACCGGTTACATTATCCCATACTCGAAACGAGAATTTGTGGCTTCCTAAGGCCTGTGTTCAGTAACTACTGAAACAATTTCAATCAATTCTTTGATTGTTTAGAGAGTAATAGACTTTAACAGGCTTCATTTGAACTCTGTCCGTACGTTTCCATCGCCAAATTCGTCAGCTATTGATTTCGTACCATGTCGTCTCACTGTCCATATTGACTGGGTGCACTCAGATTTTGTTTGCAATCATATGTTAGGTAAATAGTTGTGTACACGAACAGAGTACTTAAAAATAAACATTCTTTGACTGTTGTCCGATATTCGATATCGAAGGTCTATTGTGTTTTCTAAGGTAATACTCGCCCACGTAGCCTAATTTATTGGGAATTATTTTTTGCGCATACCTCCTCCGGCGTAGTTATTTTTTATACGACTTAAGTACAAACGTTACATAAAGCGTCTTAAAAATACGAATTTCCATGAACATTTTCACAATACTTACTCCTCCGCTTCAGCTATATCGACGGCCCTGTCTTTCTCCAAGTCTATCTTGTTGCCAGCGATCACCAGGATCAGGTTGGAACCGAGCATTCTCTTAAGCTCCTTCACCCAGTTGCGTACCTGCGTGTTAATGTTTTTTATAAATACCATTCATTTTTAATTCCTAGCAAATGTGACCTATAACACAACTTTAATTTTTATGCTATATTAATTATAGGGAAAGACTTGGAACGTTCGCCTGGTATTAACGTGTGGAATTTATTTACACTTATCACATTCACTTTTAAGACCAATGTAATATACAAATAACGTAAACGTAACCGGCGACAGGTGGCAGTGTGTACCTACACTCCTCTGCCTACTTCTTTGGGGACTAAGGGCGTGATGTTACGTTTACGCAGTATACAAATACCACGCTGACGTTTAAAGAATATAGCACAAGTATTGCTGTTACAGAAATGTATGGTGAATGAAGTTTCTTAGATAACAGCGAGAAAAATCTAGCATTAATATCATGCGGTTCATTTCGACGTACAATAGATTTTCAATTTTCCAATAAGACGCAATCTAATCTCTATAGATTGAATGAGGGCGACGAGATCTATAGCGGACGCATTCAGTTAAATTAGTTCCACAGAAGATATGACATGAACGACTAGTACACACAGAGTACTAACTTTGCTTAAATAATAGCACGATTTTAGCTTGACAAAAGTATGATGGTGTAATATAGGTAAAATGGACGGAGTATCCTAGTGCAGACGTAATCGCAAACAATGTTAAATAAGATAAAGAATTGCAGTCGCGAAATAGACGGTCAATATTTAAATTAGAAAATAAAACAATCACGCGTAGCTATATAAAACAAAAACTATGTTTTTATGTTATGTAATAAATTAGGAAAATAAATGATGAATACGTTAAATGATTTAATTAAAACTAAATTGGGTACAATATATTCTAGCTACGATTATATTTACAATATGTATTTTAGATACGATTGTATGTATTATGTAAAGAATAAGTTACAACGGTTTAGACACGCGAGGTACAATTGACAGATAATTTTATAGCGCGACTTCCGTTGGCGTGTACGCATATGAAGGACAAAACATATTATAATTTCTGCACATAAGGCGCAGACAGTACGTTTGTGGCACATAATAGTGACCGTTTTTACCGCAAACGTTATCAGAGATATTGGGAGTCAATAATCTCTGACGTGTTATTTTCGTTTGAACGCAGTACACGTGCGCGCGAACTGTGTTAGCCCACAGATTCGCTGTCACCTCTGAAGATAAACATGAGTCTTTTGAGGGTGCCGGGTTTCCGTTCATTATAGTACCTCAAATAACTAAGACACTTGCCTCGGGCAGATTCCCCGGACTAAGGTTTCCGCTGTTATATAAACAAAAAATAACAAGCTCCACGGACTCTAGTAGATATTCTAAGGATTATAATACAAAGAAGTGTATTTATTCCTTTGCCGCTACGAAAAATAAACACCGTTTCAATATAACATTTTCCAATAGAAAAATATACGCTCACGATCGTCAAAACGGAGGCCGAAGAGAATAACATAAATAAATAGAAAGAATGTAATAAATTCCTTAGAGAAATTAATTTCCAAAAAATTATATACAGTCAAAATATTGTCCGATCAGTGAAATGTGTACGAAATGCGCCAAACAATATTTCTCTACCAGTGTTTATTTATTAACGTTGTGCTATGTACATGACCTTTTCAATACACTAAGGCTACTGTAAATGTTAATTGAAAATAGGCTTCAATACTGTAGTAAGGACATTGTTAATATTTGATTGATAGTCGAAGTACCAACTCAATTGGTTATTGCTGGTATTAATATCAGACGAATTGGCTTCAGATTATTTTATAAAAAGAGACATAAAGGGGAACTGGAAACATTAGCTAAAAAATCGTCTTAATATTGTGATAAGAATACTTTCGTCACAGGTTAACTTTCACAACAAAGTTCCTAGAACTACTGCATCGTTGATCATCAGCGATCCATTAGGATACTCAAGTCTTGTAAAACATCGCCATATTGCGATCATCATTGTCAACAGCCTATTGCAGTCCATAGCTGGGCATAAACCGCCCCACGCGGGGTTATATTCCACAATCATATTTTATATCCATACACGGTATATTATTTATGGTAATGCATCTCATTATTATTATTTACAATTATAAAAAAAAATATGCAAGAATTATCAAGAAATCTGAAGCAACGGAGACTGGCCAATCGCGATCAAAGTGAAGCATTCCTATCTACTTAAGCTTTGCTGATCAGCCACTGGAATAAGATAACGGCCTTTGACAAATAGGCTGTGAACAGTTAAGTTCAATGGCTACTTCTGTTATCTATACTTATAATAAATCTGTAGAGAGATCAATTGTGTACATGAAATATATTTTCAAAACAACTATCAGG
>DWTO01000184.1:0-25150 GCA_018244755.1 Jemadia pseudognetus
TCTAAATTAGAAAAATTCTATAGTGCCCCACCCGGGAATCGAACCCAGGACCTCCTGATCGTCAGTCGCACTTACAATTAACACGACCAATGAGGCAGTCAAGTCAGTATGCACATACTTTCAAAATATCGTGAACAGTATGTAAGATACTATAAATATACATTCATAACATCGCGCCTCTATTTCCCCCAAGGGTTGCGCAGAGGAGTAGATATAGTACTTACTCCTACGTTTCGCCAGGTACGTACCTACCGTTTCTTGAGTTGCAGAAACTAAAAATTTCAAGCTAAAAAAACCATCATAGACAAATGATCTCCGCAGACCATCACTAGTCGCAGCCGATGTCGGTGCGACAAATGAGCGACAATTGACCTTAGTTGAGACGCGGGTCACAAACAAAAGTGTGACCGCATGTCATCGCTAACCCATGCCAGTATCATTCTTATCATCATGATCAGCCTATTAAAGTCCACTGCTGGACATAAGCCTGAGCGATTATGCCCATAATTCCCACACTGGACATGCCAGTGTATCATTTTCATATTTTACAATAAAAGATCTTCTTTTATTGTAAAATATGAATATTGGTGCTCTCTGCCTACCCCGCAAGGGACCCGGCGTGATAATATGTATGTATGTATGTAGATCTTCTTTTACAATTTTGGTGTTATTTTAAATCCCACCGCTTATCATGAGTAGCTGATAATCCTTTTGAGATTTAGGGCAGACTGATCAAAAAGCGACTCGTTTGCTCATCAGCATAAGAATAGCAAAGAAGTATGTACCTGAGAGAATGGACACATGCTCTCAAGTTGACCGTTAGATAGTTGCAATAGGCCTGACAGCTCTCGTCTACTGAAACTGACGTCATTAGTGCAGCAATGCGCGGCGGATGGGTTACATACGAGTACTACTCGTGACGCATCAAGATTTCGATCACTGATTTGATGACACATTCCGACCTACTGATTTTTTTACGCAAATGTTTGAATTGAAAATATCCTTTCTTATGTGGATGAATGTTGCTTTTAACTTACTTTAAATGTTATGGTATATTTCCACTTGGCACTAATTAATGATTTTATATTTTTTTACAGAAGTTGTTGCAGAGTATTGCAGTATTATAACTGAAACTTGTCGAGGTATATGACATGAGAGTACCTATTCTATTTTTTTAGGATTACAGTATTTAACAGAATTAAACGGACACACCGCTAAATATAGATATAAATTGTATTGTACTCTCTAGAGTTCAGTTCAGACTCAAGCGGTGCGGTGTCTTGTAGTAAGCGAAGTGCTTATAGCGCACGACGGCGCTGGGCGGACATATGGCGTCGTATCGGGACCTAATTGAATTAACTATACAAGGTCCGATATAAAGATGCGAGACAACCACATTTCAGTCACGTGGTTGCGGGACAAGACGAACGAGACGCGTACTTGATGGCCATTTACTTAAAATAATACAGGTAACTAGAAACTACTAAATCCTATACCTACTTCATCGTGGAGTTGGTAGTTGTGTTGAGTCACTGTTGAATTGAAATAAAACTGGGGAAATTGGAACCATTGATAATGCTAGCCTAGCTAGCATTCTGGTATGACTATATAACGTAACATGGACCATTTTAAATAATAAAAAAAACATGCTGTATATCGATAAAATGCCTACATGAGGCGTGATTCTCACAACACTGGCAGGAGGTGACATCGATAATAGGGATTATATTTATCGTATCCAGCATGTGTCACACAAAGAGGCACCGTCAGACTCGTGTCACTGTCGCTGATCACGTCCGTGGTGTGACTGACGTGATCGTCAGCGGCGATCGGACCGCGATCAGACTGCGACCAGGCGGGGCCTCGGGCCGCGGCCTTTGTACCAGTTAGCTTATCTGATGGGGACGTATTATCCTGGGGCGTTGACTGCGAGCGTCTGTTGGTTGACGATTGTAGAAATTATTTTACTGCATACTCATGTTTGTAGTTTTTGTTCAACATTGACGTTTCAACGTGAGTTGAGTACTATCTCAGAAAAAAATTTAAATAAGTTCCTCAAATTTTAAAAATGCTATTATCGAATCTGTCAATAACTTTGAATTAAAGGGATACTTGCCTATAATAAAAATAATAATAAATTTAAAAAGTTATTGTATGTACGTTTTCATGATTGGACTTTTGACATTCTACATAATTCAGTATTGTTTCAATAATATTAAATATAAGAAGTCTTGTAAAAATAGAAATATTCAGCATTCTATGCTCTCTACCTATCCCGTTACATGCCTAGCATACGTTATAGTCATAATGATTATACAGTAAACGGAAAATGACGTGACCCATTTTCAAATAACTTTAAATGCTTTAACTATATGGTACTTGCAATGGGACCGGGATGGAATAGGTCTATCCTGGTTTAAGACGTGACGAAACCACAGTACGGATCGTAATAGTGTATGTTACGATATATACAATAGAATTATTGCGTGATCTATTTTATTGTAACAAGGCTACAAATATTTTGTATCCGGACTTATGGCTGATGATAATAAAGATAAGTAGAGATAACAAAGTTATCTAAATAGATAACAATGTTTTGTTATGATGTTTGTAATTTTATCTATCATACGTGTAACCTGTAGTACACAGCGGATCCTGTCTATGGTTCTCTCTGGGCGTTACCACCAGTACCTATACATATTTCTGGTCCGAAGGAATTATTGTTAATATCAACGTATTCCAGTTTCTCCATTCTTCATTCTTCAGCGGTCTCTGCTCCACGGGTACACTAGACACTACCATCTCTTGTCTCGAACCTAGTCACGTATGTGACTGTCTCCAAACGCAAACAATAATTATATTTTACTATCTGGACGAATGTTGCTAATAGCCCAACTCCTGCAAACCTTGTACCAGTTAATACTAAAACGTTACACCACGCCAATAATCGCCAAAGAGGTGGGTAGAGGAGCGTAGTGCATTCGCGCGTTTCACTAAATAATACTAATCGACTGATAATGTTATTAATAACTAAAGTAACATGAATTAATAACACTTAATGTTAATTAAGCTGCCTCATTAGTCGGTTGTGAGCGCGATTGTTTCGACAGGATCGAAAGCTCCTGGGTTCGGTCCCCGTGTAGTTTACTGTTGGGTTTTCTAACTTGAAATTTCTAATAGTGGCTGGGAGTCTGGATTTGTGCGCGAAGTAAAGCAATAGGCTCACTCCCTATTCTATGAAAGTTGGAAGTGTACTGCACTCCTCTGCCCTCTGCCGAAGAAGTACTTCGTTAACTACAGGCGTATGTCCGCCTTTACGTTAATAAAGCTTATTGACTCTAACAGTTTCATTCCTACATTATTTTATGACTTCTGCCTGCTTGTTCGCTACTTTCTTAACTTAAAAAAATGGGTGTCCTATAATTATAGATAGGTACCTAAACTTTGTTGTGAGAAAATCGAATAAATATCGATTTATGTACATATAATAATTCTTACCAACATAAGATGCTTGTATATCCAGCTAATGATAATAATAGCCCAATTAATTTGATTTTAATCGTAAAATAAATGTTTCGTTATGATGTGAATTATGATATTGTAAATAATGATTCATGTTAGCCATCATAGGTCATAATTTTTTGACACAGGAATGCCACAAGTATCGTCGTAAATTGCATGTAGTACCTACCTAGTTTTAAATATACCCACAGCGGCAAAAACCGTACGAACAGCTGCAGTTCGTCCGGCACACGGAGTACTCCAGCTCAGCTTTCAGATGTATCAGTAACATTAGATAGCATACAAATTTAAAAAATATATTGTTTGATTTATATTTGGGAATGAAAATAAATATTTTTGAACAAACATAGAAGCCAATTATACATATGTACCTACGCTATTATGAGCAATGTTCAACATTCTTTCATAAGTTCTTGTTACTAGTAGTATTAATAATTTACAGACAGACGTTAAACACGTTACCCAAACAAAATAAAACATTTAGAATCTACAATCGTTTTCATATTGTAGGCTATAAAGTTAAAACTACATGATATAAAATAAAATGTAATGTTTTTATTACGCTGTTAATCACACACGAACCGCAATCTTGTTGTAATTGTTCCCACAGCGAGCACTAATGAACGATCTACGATACGATAAATAGCCTTCGGAAGGCGTCTGCTAAAATACTCTCAGGGACTTCAAACAACACGACGAATAAAGCTCGCTTCGTAAGCACTGAGTGACGGGGATGCACGAGCGGAGGGCGTGGCTATATATCGAAAGCTTGCGATCGGATTGGTGTACCGGCGAGCGCAAAGCTGCCGGGGCGGATGCTCCAGCGCTCGGTATAAATATTTAGGCCCGCCTCCGCGCCCGCCAGTCCACTCGCCGCTCGCAGTGTCAGCGCACACGCGCAGCGCGTCCCCATCTTTACTAGTGCCGTCACAAGTGTTCAATATGGTGAAGTTCGAAGGAGATTTCAGTATCAACGCAATTTTGATGAATCACGCGGCCGGAAAGCCGCCGCCTTCACCGACGACGTCCTCTATCGCCTCGCCCTCCGAGGCAGACTTGAGCGACTCGGAATTAGACGTCACTGGCACTGAGCCCGTCGACTGCACCAAGCCCAAGGAGGAGGACGATAAGAAAGACAAGAAACACGAAAAGCCAGCGTACAGTTACAACGCTTTAATCATGATGGCCATCCGCAATAGTCCAGAGAAGCGACTCACGCTCAACGGAATCTATGAATACATCATGACCAATTTCCCGTACTACCGGGAGAACAGGCAAGGGTGGCAGAACTCTATTCGCCACAATCTCAGCCTAAACAAGTGTTTTGTGAAAGTGCCGCGACACTACGACGACCCCGGAAAAGGGAATTACTGGATGCTGGATGCGTCCGCCGAAGATGTGTTTATCGGTGGCACGACTGGAAAGTTGCGTCGTCGATCTGCCCTCAACGGACGCTCGCGGCTCGCCTGCTTCAAGCGACCCTTGTTCCCGGGGGCGCCTCTACCTGGCACGTATCCTCCCGCCACATACTCCCAGCTCGTCGGCCTCTACTCGCAGTTACTGTACCAGCGGTATGCACCCATGCAGATAAAAACGCCACCCGTCGCGCCCAGTGCAATGCATCCCGCGTTCCGTGGTGAAATGGCTTACGGAAGCCTACCTTACTCTCCCGCGTTGTACGGCGATAGGCTACCTTCAGTGCCGTTCTTGGGGCAGACCTTACTGCAAGGCTCCCCGCTCGCGCAGACGTCGGCGATGCTGGCGCAGACGTCGCCGCTGCTGCCGCCGTCGCCGCCCACGCTGGCGCACTCGCCGCCCACGTCGGGCGCGTCCAGCCCCGAGCTGCCGCCGCACCACGCGCTGTCGCCGCACATGTACAAACCGGTGACGGTGCTGACGCGGCAGTGAGCACACGCACTCCTCATCTCGCAATCTCCAAGAGGCTGGCGCAGAAGCTCGCTCGAGCGCTTCAGACTATTCATCTGTGATCTAGATTTAGTGTTTCGAACGGACCAGTGGCCCGACCGGCGGCTCCAGAGGTAATCTCCGCAGTGTACCCGAAGATAGTATGCAATAAATATTTTACGCGTTTAAACCGATTAGCATTCCGCTGTTGTTAGTTGCTGCATATTCTATAATGTAAATAATTCCAAAGTGTATATTTATTGAGTAGCTTAAGCTTAAGATAAGGACTTGTATTGAATAAATGAAAATATTGTCCCCTTTAAATTATCTTTTATTTGCCGGTCGGCGGTGGCCACATCCTATGGTTTGTAACAAAACTGCTTGGATTTTATACACGTTGTATCCAAATCATAACAAGGATACAATATTTGGTATTGTGTTTAATACACAAAAAATGACGTAACTACAACGTCATTAACGTCACAGTTGCGATTAGATTATAATTAATTTAGGCCTACAGTGTGTCGCACGCTCGCACCTCAGTCAACACACTTTCTATAAGTAACTCGGAAGTTGTTAATATTTAATGAGAATAAACATTCAAAAAAATGTAGGTAGGTGCTATTGATATTAAGTAATATTGATATCGGATAGCCGAAATGTATGTATGTAACTATAATTACTTATACATGAGCAGTTACGTGGAATGAAAGTGTACAAGTGTGTAAAGTAACAACACAAAATAAATACCAGTTGTAACTGCTTCCCTTACTCAGTTGCATTCTACTTCTTTTAATTACTGTTACATACCCTTAGATAGGAAATGAATATTATCAGTAAATACTAATTTACTTCTACAACCGCCATTGAATATTTTATTCACAAACATTAATTTTACATATACCTATACAACTAACTAGAATGTTTATTAATATGGTATTGTATTAATTCTGTATCCGTTGATTATATATAACTAAAACCTTTCCTTGTCGGTGTAGTAATAGTACAATATTTAATAAATATTCAAAAAATTTAAACAGAATAAAAATATCAGTATGAATAACGACATTGAAAACACGACAGTATTTTCTTGATCTTCGAACTTACTTAGAAATATTTCTTTAACTTTATACTTTCCCCTGAACGTTACACAAGCAGAATCAGTTATAATTCTTTAGTATTTAAGGAGGATTATACTAATACTTAGATTACTTCACCTCTAGTATACGAATCAACTAAAGTAAGCTTAGTTGCGCGGCTTCGCCTGCTTTTAATATATTTGCTTTCATTTCTACTAACTCATTTCTCTAAAACTCATTGTTTTAAACACGGCTTAAATTATAACGAGCTTATATTTACCCTTGATATTTATGTTTCTGCATATGTTTATTGTGCATTCGTAGGGATTTTATTTAAACTTATTGTTATAGATATCTGGTAGTTCAATTCACTGATATTGTATTTCATTTATTGCAGTTATTCGGCTCTGAAATTTAAATATCCACTTAGACGTACTGAACATCTACCCAGTGGTTCAAGAATTAGACTTATTGAATATTTTATACCAACTTATTAATTCAATAAATGATCACCATTCAATATCCCAGTCCGTTACACTTTCCGTTGCAACGAACGTTGCTTTACTACGAATGTATTGTTTTATATACCTAATGATAGCGCTATCAATACAAGAACGAATATAGATAATTGTAATAATTCTTAATATTTATTGTAACAAAATAAGATTATAAGAAACAAAGTATCAATATTAACTGCCTCGTTGGTCGTGTTGGTTGCAAGCGCGAGTGCCGAACGGGAGATCCTGGGTTCAAATCCCGGGTCAGGCATCTACTGAATTTTTCTAATTTAGATTTTGTAATTGTAGCTCGGAGTCTGGATATATGCCCGGTGTATGACAATGGGCTCACCACCTATTCCATAGTGGGACGTAAACGTAACTGGTGAAACGCGGGAGTGTACTACACACCTCTGCCTACGTCTTCGGGGATTACAGGCGTGATGTTGCGTTATGTTATATTATCATAGACTATATAGGTGTAGCGGTTAATGAAACTCATTGCTGAGCTAGGGGTTGCGAGTCGATTCCCACCCAGAGGAAATACCTATTTATACTTAGTGTGAAAAATTTGTGCCGTCACAAATATATGTTTTATGTCCGGGTGGAAATAAGATTCAATTAAAATACATATTTACCAACATCATCAGCCGTCTGGTGACAACAATACAAGTTCTGCGTGATTTGAGATCGGGGTCTGTGTACAAGTATCCTATAAAATTTATTGTTCTTAATTATATAGATATAGCACAGCCGTAGATATGCCATACTCGTATGCTCGCCAATATAAAGCAGCACAGGCGGCATTAGAACCCGTGCTTTGCGATCCCCAACCCGCATGCCCAGCGTGGGGATGTTGGCATAAACCCACCGGGTTGAGTTAGTGAGCTTAGGCTGATGATGATACATAGCAAGACACATACATATTACGGATACGGCATATCGTCCATTATTGGAAATGTGACAGTTTATCTTGGACGCCACTAAACAAACAATATAATATCTCAGTTTCGTAGTGAAATATTGGTTAAATATTTTTCGTGACATGTATTGTTTTAATCGCAAATCGAACTACGTAGCTAGGTACTAAGTCCACTTTTATCAGTTACATTCGCAATATGAAAGATATCATAAATGCATCGAGCTAACTCTGAATTGAAATGAGTAATACCTATATTTATGATTTTAAAACTACATATTAAGTGTAAAATTAGGTTAACGATAGAAAACAATTTAAAAAATGTTTATATGTATTAAATTCTGCCATTTTAAAATCACTCTACTGTGTACAAATTACTCCCGTGACTGCGAAACGCACGAACCACATTCTATCATGCGGCAGAGCAGAGTGCATTACATTTAAGACAAGAGTGAATAGGCACTTTCTAGGCAGGCTTGCTACGTCGTAGGCTGCACCTAGCTTTGCATCTGGTGAGATAGCAGTCAAACGCAAGCCTATTGCTAAATAAAAAAAATTTGAAGTAAAGTAAAGCCTCATAATACGGGGTATATAATAATTATGCACGAGTATAAATTATACAATATTAATGCACATTCAAACTGATAAGAGTTCCCAATTATATCAATATCAGCAAAGATAATGGTTAGCATGCAATGATTACGAATACATATACAGTAGGTACATTTCAATTGAGTAATAGATCGATACATTTATGTCCTCTTTCATTTTAAAACTTACGTATTTGATAAGTAAATTTATAGACTTATATTTTATAGACTTATGTTTATAGACTTATTGCTAGATTTATAGGCTTTAGTACAAAGTTCACTCGCTAAGATCCGATTGTTTTTGATAAAAAAATACTCGCCAGGAAAAACATCTAATCACATTGTTAACTAAGCCTCAGTCATTTATTGACTGAATTATTTACATGTTATTGGGCTGTAAACGGATCAGTTACAGGTAGGTATTTGGAAACAATATACATACATGATGGTCATACCACGATTATACAATTGTATGGATTGACCGCTTCATACTGTCATGGTAAATGTAGAACAATTTATTCCTGTGTTTTTATTAAGGGGATCCTTGAAATTGTTCTTGAGTTTCTAGGGGTCCGCGGATTGAAAAAGGTTAACAAAAGCCGGCCTAGTGGTTAGAAGTTCGACCTCTTACTCCGGGAGACCGGCTTCAAACCCTAACGCGCACCTTTTAAAAATAAACATTTTAATTTTAACTTTAAATATCACTTGCCATTGGATTTGTGCCCAGTGCATGGCAATAGGCTCACCACCTATTCCATAGTAAGACGTAAACGTAACTGGTGAAACGTGGGAGCGTACTACACTCTGTCTACATCTTCAGGGATAACAGTCATGATGTTACTTTTCTGTTACTTTATAATATGTTTTTGTTTGTTTGTTAAATGGATTGATTTTAGGAATGTTAAGGATTAAAGGATCAGAAGATTATACTTGGTTACGACGTTAAGATTACGTTACCAGTTGAGTAGATAATGAATGGAATGTTCTTTCATTCACAAAGATATTTTTTAGGGAACTAAATACGCATTTTTGTTTGCAATTTTTGTTCAAGTAAATGACGATTTCGCTACTTAGTAAATATTGTCGCTTGTTCTTTAGTTCTTAGTACCTTATTAGTAAGCAACAAGTGCTTGACTTACATAATTATGCTCTTTCAGGATTATTTTCGTCGAAGATGAGGTTTTTTAGTTTCGCTGGCTTGTCCTGGCGGGCCGTCGGTGTAGTGGTTAACTGCGAACCTATTTGTTGACCCGTCATGAATAGTAATACCACCCAGAAACAATATTTAGGGGACGAAAACAAACGTTGGTTTGGTGTCAAGGTGTAAAGTTATATATATACATACAATTACCTACTGAAACAAAGCAATAATATTTTTGTTCGCAAATGAATGTTTTTCAACTGTTTGGTTGCTTTAGTAGAAGTAGACATAAGTTTATTAATACCACTATTTTCAACTTTTCTTTGCTCTTTTCTCTAAGGTTGGTTTTATGAAGAAATAGGTACCGCGGCAAGGTTCTAAACGCATTACAGTTATTCGGAAAAGTATATACGTCTATTCTATAGATTACAGTTAACAGTAATATATTATTTTATTACCACTATTAGTATAGCATCATTTAGAATTTTTCGTTTATAATTAGAAGTTTTCGAAACCGAACCGTAATTGAATATAGACGCGTCATGTCTGTAGGTACCTAAGGATACCTTAAAGACTATGGCCCACGGTGCATAATAATAATATCATTCTTATATTTTTTATCAAAACTAGTAATCGTTTTATTGGGTCATCCTTTTATTAAATTTGTATATTTTTGCCTAACGTTCGTGTTATACGAATTTATAGGTGAACGAATTTTGTTACGCTAAACTTATATATATACAGTGGAGTTACCATCTCTAAAATAGTTTATGTTCAATCGGAATCGTGTATTTGTGCTAACGAGGCTGTCATCTTAGTATTTAGAACTAGCAAAGCGTGTGTAACATTGCGTTGGTAACGTGACAAGTAATATAAACGAAGCAATTGCGCGTAATAATATTGTGTATGGCAAAGGCCCATTCTCTATTCCATGGGATGTACTTATAAAATAACTGGTGCTACATTTCTCTGTCTACCCCCTTAGAGATAGACAGGTGTGATGTTATATTGTTATTATCAATTTGTGCGCGTTTCCTAAACTTTTATATTGAGGATATATTACAAATACAACCTCATTCATCATAAAGAAAATTAGTTCAACACGGCACTTTAAGGTAAAGAAATAATAAAATATTATATTAAGAACATTTTATTAAAATAACATTTACAACAGAAATTAAAATTTACGACGTCGACACCCAGGCGACGGTCGCACGCGATCTCACACGAAGTGTATCGTAATTCTAGTGCTAAAATGTTTGTTTACTCTTACAAAATACAAACAAAGCCTTTTATATGCGATAAAACGAAACTAGGCAACAAAGTTTTCAAGTAATTACTCGCTCACAATTATCATAATAACATACTATTATATATTTATATTAGTTCTGTATCAAGCGACTTCCGTAAGGGGTCATGTTGCCTACATTATACAGTGAATTTTGATTTGGTACGGTATTGATTCAAATTCAAATTGGTTCTTCAGTCTGTAAGTCTTTATAAATAAGTGCACAATTGTTGACATAATTAAATTACGTACAATTAGCATACAATAAAGCAATAACCCTGAAAGCCATAGAAACGCCGTTCAATTAAGTTGGTACAGAATTTGAAACTTGAAGAATTCTTCAATTACAAAACTGTATAAAACCTGTAGAGTCATTTGACGGAAAAGCAAGTAGCACTGAAACCACTCCAGGCGCTGAGGAGGCCACAGCTTCTCATTTCAAGTGTACTTTCGTTCTCTGTCCATCCAGCAAGAGACACGGCGTGATAATATATAATTTATGGAATATTCAAGATCTCTATCAGATTGTGAAGTAATGCTGACACTACGCACTTAGGTCCATTACTACGCAGTTCCGTGCGTTTCGGCATAGACAAAGGATACACGCGCCATGTCTAATTTTATTATAAGTAAATAATCGAGATTTCTGTTTGATATGATTGTAATGGACGTGTTTTCAGCACTAAATAAAAACACAGATAATGTAATAGGTATAATCGATTGCCGCTAATCTGGCGATATCGCGCCACCATGGCGCGGCGTGGATCCGGCGTTGGTATTACCCACTTGTTATTTCTTGGAAATTACTAGCGCGAGCACGTGACACCCACTGATTACCGATGTGTTCACAATAGCGTACCGGCGAGCCTGTTAGTCCTCTTCCGGAGAGTTTGGGTTCGAATTCCGTCCAGAACAAATGTGTGCGTAACTATAGTATCGGTTGAGACATTTTTCAGAAGAACGTAGCATCACGCATGTAATTTCCGAGGTAAGTAGAGAAGTGTGGTGTTAAAGGTGTTTTCCATGTGGGGGCGGAGTGCCGTAGGAGGCGACTAAACCCGACGCTCGCATATCGCGGTATGGCGCAGTCTGCCTAGGCACAGCTACATACCCTGACCGCCTTTGGGCAGCAGCGTAGGAGATGCAAGAAGCTGTGCTCTGCAATCCCAAGCTTCTTGCCCAGCGTGGAGATGATGGGCATAACCCCTCAGGAGAGGCCTATGTCCAGCAGAGGACTGCAATAGGATGATGATGAATATTGCAATATTATACATAAAGAGGCATCAACAACATTACAAAAATTATCATTTCTTTCATACATATTATATACATACATACATTTCTTTCATACATATTATATACATACATACATATTTATAATACATATATACATCATATATTTTTATGCATATTCATTACATAAAGAATATGCTGGCAATGATAACGGAACCGAAGCCCGTCAGCTTGTTTGCCACGTTTTTAAATAAAAAAATTCAAGCAATTGTATGTTGACCGAGATAACGTACGTAATTGTGATGAAATAAACTTTGCCTAAAAATTCAGTTACCTAAATATATTGACTTATATATTTATTTATTTATTGCATAGCGTATGCAATAAGGTCCATGTACATTGGTTTATAACAATCTTCAGTATTTATTTAGAAGCAGCCCTTATAACAAATTGCTATTAACCTTGACAGTATTCTACAGGATATGTTTTGTGAATGTACGCAGGAACTACACGATTAAATGCCAGCCCTTTTACTACATCGAAACTCTTAACACACGGCAGGATACCATCCTTATCTGCTAGACATCCCAATTGCCAGAACGAAACGATGGAGTTTACAATTTCTTATCCAAATGGTCAAAGCGTGGAGTACTTTACTAGGGTCTGTTCCCGGGCACAAATAACCGAAGACTCTCCAAAAAGGAGGAAGGATTTTGTTAGGCATACGAGACCCATAAGTCTCGCATCTCCGCTTTCCATCAGCCGGGATTACGGACGAACGCTAGCCTATCATATGATACAATGAAACAATCAGAACCAATAAGGACTTCGGTAATATCACCACAGTACCCGGGAATCCCGGCATGGAGTTTTAAATTCCGTTCATGGTCGTGCTGATATTGCTTAGTATATTTGGATTACAAACTCTAGTCTAGTCTATAGGGACCCTTTCAAAAACCTGAATTTACTTTATCATAAAGTTTTTGAAAAGGTTGTGTCTTGTCTATATTCGTACTCTATTATGCTTGACTATCCTCTTAGTAACTAATTTCGAAAACCTATTCTATAATAAGTTTAGCGAAAAGTTCATCAAAATTAACAGAGAATTTTGTTTAGGCAGCAAAAAATCTTCATTGAGTAATTGGATGTGATGGTACCTACCTACTCGTACTACAGCTAGAATTTTCATAATTCTTATTGAGCAGAACAGACGTCAATCACCAGATCACTCGCTATTGGATCCCGCTACTTTACAACAAAAACACAAGTTTTTTTTTTCTAAACTAGGTATTCAAAATTGCAATGTGTTAAAATTCATTGCCACATCATCTATCAATTGGATTTTGTCGTAATTTTTAAGAGCTAGCGGAGCGCACATTCCTTACTAAAAATTGATCTGTGGACAACTAAGAACGTAACAAAAGCACCTAACGTAGCATGCATGGTGTCATAATAATGTTTGGAAATCAAATATAGTAATGGTCAGGAAAAAGGTTTAAACAAATTTATTTGATCTTTCTTTGAGCAAAATGGTCTTTGATAATACCGAGGATGTACCGCCGGCTAAGATACTAATTATACCAAGCAATGCTGTTTCGTACTAGTGTGCTGATTGTCATGGTTTTAAGTTTTAATATATACAGTCGCATAGCTAATTACAATTCGAATGCGAACCTACATTCAACATACATCGAGCACGAAATATTAGTTCTGTATCCGATCTTAGCATTATCTGAACAAGTATTAAATAATAACGTCATTCATTAGGTTGTTCAACTGCCTGATCATTACATATTCTGCCTAGTCCTGAATTGGTTCTAAGACATTCTTATTATACACTTTCTACCTTATGTTACCTACCAATAGATGCCCTCATGTCAATATAGGCACCACAAAGAGGCTAGCAGCGGACATACATAATATATGTCCAACATTGGACGGAAAAGGGGTAATGATAAGGATGATGATGATGAGGATGATGAGGATGAGGCTGATAAGTATGATTCTGATGAGAATGATGACGATACTATACAACAACGCTAAATCTTATATTTTGAACCAATACCCCGAACCGTTACGCACCTGACAGGGAACAATGGCACACAAACTGACACTCACACGCCGCTGTCTCTACACAACGATCGTTAATCATCCATCATGTGATCGAGACATTCTCACTTGTTCCACGAACCTTATAAATTTGTTTTTATTTATCGTACTCACAATATCTTTGAGGATTTTATTATACATAGACACGAAAGCCGATGTAATTCTATATCTCTAATAATCATGATTAACATCACGAAATAACAGATATTGGTATTAAAACTAAAAACACGCGCACAAAAAATTAAAAAGTCGCTGAAAAAACTGCTATTAGTAGATAGGTACACGAGCGTACAGAAGTCACTGAAGTTCCTTCATATCCTTATAGGTGTTGGTTGCCTAGAAGAAATCGCTACTAGAGCGATAAGGCACACTCCTTTTTCTTTACATATTTTGTGTAATTTTTATTTTCTCTTTTTGTTTGTTATTATGTATACAAACTTCAGTGTGCAAGTAGATATATTTTATTGTATATATTTTCACCAATAGATCTCCTGATAAATCAAGAGTCCATATTCTTAGCTTCAGTAATACACGGTTTATGACTAATTCAGAAACTACTTTCAAAGTTTTTCACTTACTTGCTTGTCATTTTTTTATAAACTAGCACTATCTGCGATTTCGTTCGCGTGCAAGTTGATATCAACTTAAGGTAGCATTAGTTACTCCTTATAACATCAAAGTTACTCCTTATAAACTCCTTATCAACTATTTGTCAGTGAAGTCCCGTCCAAGTCAGTTATATTGCATTATTATTATTATCAAGCTATATTGCATTTCGTGTATTTTTTTTTACGGAATATCAATCATTTCTCTAAAATAAAAATAATCTAAGACATTTCTCATAACATTAGCTATCTGCCACTGAAAGCCTCATCTAAATCGATTGAGCCGATTAGGAGATTACCCGGACCAGACAAACAGACAGACATTTTTTTTGTTATCTATTACCGTATATACTTTTACGTTCACTCATTAAAAAAGAATTATTTTAATTTAACAAACAGACTTTCAGTTTTAATTATATGTTCAATTTATAATAGGAATTTCGTTATAATTTGTATTCCGGATACATAGACGTCATTAAATAGGTATCTAAATTTATAATCTAGCTGATAAGAATTTCGAACTATGTGGAAAAGATAAATGTCTCTTATATCTGAGTAGGTAATAATTATTCCTAGTGTTTTAAGTTACCTAATCATGTTCTTAAATGATAGATATTTTTTATTGCGTCTACATCAAATGTTTTAGCGTAATTATACATAGTTTTAATTTATTATTATACATATATGAACCGGTATAACTCACGTTCGTTTTGTCAGGGTGGCCCGACTAGTTTCTGACCTATACGAGGTCTTTCGTCATGAGCTCCCGCCGATTGCAGCGAGGTCATGGTTGCGACTGAGTGTGTAATAATAATATGTAATACACCCACAAAACATTTAACAATACAACAGTTTTAATTTATTATTAAATATTGTTAATTGAAACTATTTTGTTATTGATGGAATTTATAAAAAAACATTTTGTCCAATGTCACTTATAATTTGACATTTTAGAGTATAGCACGATATATGTATGCTATACTCTAAAATGTCAAGCTGTTGACGATTCAGCCAGCAAGAAAATTAAGGTTTCTATGATTTTAAGAGATTAATTGAGAATTGGCAATACAAAAGAGGGTGCCTGAACAACAGTGCGCTTTAACGCTTTCGCTGTTGCAGTTGTGGGATTACAACCAGTCATTCGAAGAGAAAGAAGGTTGTAAGCCAAGCGTAATAAGCTCTCTAGTCGATTCAGGAAACAAGATATTCTCGAAGGTCCACGAAATATTTCATGAGACCATAATGTGAGAGTATGTACGATATTCAAATTTTGCTTCTCAAGAGAGTATGAGACATTTTAATTACAAGTAAAGGATATGACAGGTATTACTGAAATAATCTTTAACGGAGGTTTTGTATTGGGCGAATAAAAGTAAGCGGGATAACATTTTTATTATTTTTCGAAATAGTGAAAAGGACTTAGATGTCCCAAGGGAACGATTAAGACATCCGTGAGGTGGGCTCGCGGACAATCATATTAGATACACCCGTCATCTAGGAAAGATATAGTATGATAAATCGTACTTTGATTTGAATTTGGTGAGTCTTTATTTAATGTTGACTCTTTTTTGAGATAGCGAATGAATGGTAATTTTTTCGAGTAGCTGGAACTACAAAACTCATTGGCCGGAAAGCATGTTACGGTTACGAGGGCGTAAATAAAGTCAAGTCCGAATTAAACTTAGGAAGCTTTCAAACCGCCGCCGTAGGCTCCAGTATTAGCTAGGCGCCATAGTCTTTGTTATAGGCATAAAACACAAGAATACAAGTTACAAACAGGACAGACTTCTAGTGCCCACTGACAAAGCAGGACAAAGAATGAAATGTTTAATTATCGTAATATACAGAAGACGACATGTATTCAACGAAATGCATGACTTATAATTATTAGTCCCACTACTGGGCACAGCTTCTGTCGGAAGCCCGGAGCGTACCGTACCAGCTACTCATCGCGGATTTTCGTATATATCGTACTTTCGAGTTGGGGACTGACTTCTCTGTTCGATATTTCTCACTGACCTTAAAGGCTTCCGATGAAGAGTAACCATGGTTACTAGACAGCAGTCGGGACCAACATCTTCCAAAATACCGAACCACCCTCAACGCTGCTTACGAGTACCTTCACAGCTAATTTGCAATCCATAAGATATATGAGACAGACTTGTTACGTAACGTACATTTCTTGTGTACAAATTTGACATAGGCATGTTCAACATCAAACAGCTTTATTTCACATATTTATCAATAATTACAAAACCCAATGTCGTTTAGCGACTCGATTACACAATTTGCATTTTAATACGTCAGCCGTGTTACCGTGAGTTCAACTCGTCGGGACAATTACATGTATTTAAATAGTAAAACCGTGACATCACGCCTGTGATTCTCGTAGTCGTAGGCAGAGGAGTGTACTACACACCAACGATGCACCAGTTACGTTTTTAAAAATAGCAAAATTATATATTAAAAGTTTATTTTAAATGGCAAAGGTTACGTATGATTATATGTATAAATAAATACATTAACATAATAGTGTGCAACATAGCAGTGTTTTGGATGTAGAGTACTACACCAATTCTATTGCTAGTCGTAACAATGTTTCATGACAGATGACATCCATATTCGTTAGCTAAAATAATAAGAATATTTATAACAATAACAGCTTACCCGCGGCCATCTGATCTTAAATTAGCCAGACCCCTACTATAGCAAGTAGACAGCTGACAGTCTTCTAGTGACTAGTAAAATCCTATATACACCTTGTAGGTACATGTTTGTCAAAAAAATATTTATTTTGAACGAAAACCAATCAATGTACGGTACAGATCTAACCAAAGTTATTAGTCAAAATTTTATTTATTCTACAAAACCTTTTAGAACGCCACCGATACGACTACAATAAATTAGAAACCTTTGGGAGAATAATAACGATCCAGATGAGAGAGATTCTGGTGCAGTAAGTAGAAAACAAATAGAGAAGTATTCAAGTCTAGACTGATAGGATATGAAGTGCGGATACTGAGGCTACACCAGATAACATTGAGTGACTCTCGGGCATGTCTCGAGTAGTACAAATTACACTTTCAATTTTCTGACTCAGTAAGACACATGCTGCAGTAATTTATCATGTAGGTATTAATTTCTACGGCACGAGTGTCTCGTGTCCTATGGAGTAGGGTACGTGTCGTGTTTGTGGCGAGAAAATTATAATAACACTGAGCATAATATGTAACTGAAAATTTTATTGACTTTTATTTACTTTCGATTCGATTTAATATGTAAATGTCAATGTGTATTGTATTTGGTTTGTTCATTGTTTTGTGTATATGTTAATACATAAGGTAGAACGTAAGTTAATTTTATTATATTCTTGCTGTTTTTTTGTACTTTCGTTTCAGTGCTAATTGTATTAATTGTTGTCTGTATTGCCAGTGTTATGTATGGAAATAAACATATTCTATTCTATCCTTAAGAATCTTTATTTTATAATCATACAGTGTTAACACTACATAATAAATGCAGTTGTTGGCGATGCGGCGATTATCCTGCATTAGACTGTCTGTTTGATAAAAATCGAATCTGTTTATGGTGCAACTAAATTTTTGCATCAATACCTAAGGCCGCAATGAATTCTCGGTTTGTATAAACCTGGTGGGTACTATGTTCTATTCTAATAAGGTATTATTCTATTTTATATAAATATTATGAAAACTTCTGACCACTAACCAGCAATACCTATTTATCGAATTTTATCAACATTGAATATTGAGTAGTTCCGCGCATATCATTAATAAAATTTATTGGAAACCAAATATTCTAAGCATTTTATAAATAACAATGCACACACAAATGCGTGCACGCACGCGCACACACTAACACGCATGCACGCATGCGCACACACTGACTCGCATGCACGCACGCACATAAAATTTATGCGTCAAGTATCTAAAGCCAAGGTAAGTATAACCAGTTTGTATCAAAGTAAGTAATTATGTCCCCTTTTAGGGGTTGGAGGCTTTCAGCGCCCACAGCCTAAGGATAACACTCAGTATATGTAAAGTAATATAATTATTTTGGACGACGCTAGAAAGTAATTGATTCTCAAAGTGGGCCGTAGACGAGACAAGTTTGAGAAGCTATGCTCCAAATTGTGATTGAATAAAATAGGTACCATGTGTTTGTAGATTTAGGAACATAGGTACTAGTCACCTTCATTAATCGACCCTTTATTTAAGAGTAGGGTTTGCATAAACGAAATCTCAGGGTTAGGTTAAATTAAATAATTATACAAAGTAAATAAACCACATCATAAACACCTACCGCTTTTAACTAGCTTTGTTATTTACAGTATCTTACATATTTAACAAATCTTAACGAAACGTTTAATTTAAAAACATTGTAAATTTACAATTGAACTAAAAAACTAATCGCGCCATATGGTCGTATCGATGTGACGTCATAATTATCGTGTAGCCTATACTTAATTACGGGCATCTTAAATTGGAGGCAAATTGTTTTTTAATTTGTTATGAAACAACTAAAAAGTGTGACAAAAACAATTAACATAATCTATAGCTTCTGGTTACTACTAATTGATGAATAAACCCTCGGAAGGTACTTGATATCCCGCGAGAGACAGCATATATGTATGTATGTAACACTTTAACGCACTAAAAACTCCGCTAACAGGACAACTGCGGAGTCTCTGCGGAACGCACCAGTGCCCTCTCAGCGCAACTTTTGGTACACTACCAAATTTAAAATTGTGAATTTATTAAAAAAAACATCGAATAACCCAAAAAAACCCGCGCATTAGTCGGTGCGAACTGAATTAATTGATTTGGTAGCTTGTTACCTAACATGTCACCTTAATGGCAAATTAATGGGGTCCTCCATGAAACAAATAGTTTGTTGTGAGCGGTCGGCGGCGGCGTGCGGGCCGTCACGTACGTTGCCGGTGAATCGCTTTAACGACTCTTGATTGACCCGCGTGATTGATAATTAATAGCCTTCATTAACGTCTCCAACTGCAGCGAACGGGAAGGAAACTGTTTTGACATTTAAGTGACGTACGGGAATTTTTTGCATAAGGCTATTATGATGGGTTGAGAAGAAGCATTAACTCTGTAAGAATAGAGATAATGGCACTCGGTGCTCTCTACCTACACCGTAAGGGATCTGGCGTGACGTTATTGCTGACAATTTATAACTGACAACTACACATGTCGTGTAATTTAACGACTATGTGCCTACCAACTAAACACCACCTGGTTGGCTTTGACCTTAAGGGTCTCGAAGCCTTCATCGGATGCGATGTAATTTAAGAATTGAGGAAGGTGTAGGAGATAAGAGATCAAAAATCGACATCTAGTTCAATACACCTATTGAAATAGAGTGAGGATGTAATAAACAAGACGTTGTTATTCCTAAGCAATGGACGGTGCGCCCTGTTCCACTGCCTATTGCTGAGAGAAGTTCCCTTATCTAATATATCTACTCCTTAGCTTGATTTCATCGCGCTATATACTAGTGTTGTAACTTAATAGCTTACATACGATATTCTAGAAGCTGACTAAATGTATGTTACCTAATTATAAATTACATGATTTTATATTTAACAAATTACAATGATTTGAATGTTTAACATACAATGATGCCGCTTGCAACTGTGTACACCATCAAGGTATAATTAACACGACAGGTGATTACTAAGTTAATGGATTATTTTTCGTTACCAAAGCGCATTTTATTACCATTCTTTATGTAGAAGAAGCATTTTCGATCTGTGCGGTCCATAACTTTGTGCTGGCTGTCTACGCAATAACAGACCCGGTATGACGGTATAATAACGTTAATAATAATAATAATTAATCGAAATATAAAATCAATGTAAACGTAATTGTCTAGTGGTCGCTTGTTGGCGGTGGGCGATACCATTTGTTGGGCATCGATAATATCATTGTTTCCATTGATATGGACGCTGATAAACCACTGGTAAGCCACAAGATATGTGCGTAATTACCGAAATTGTTTAAAGATACAGCAGACTACAATCGCGTTTATAAAATAGATCGATAAAGCTGATTAGATAGAGGAACCGGGATTGTCCGTTGGTATTCCCTGCGATTGGTCATTATCAGTTTTATGTCACATATTTAGCAAATACGTCGAAGGGGATGCAAACATAATTTACATTATTCCAAATTTACATACACTCATGAAACATACTTACGATTTATTTAATGTTAGATTTGTAATCGAATATGTGTCGTTATTGATTCGTAAAAATTACATTACCAATAATAGGAATGATTATCGTGTTAATGATGGCTTAATATTACATAATTAAACATATTTTGGCCAAAAGATACATTTACACGTGCCGGTAAAGTCCCCTACTTAGCTATTGACGCAATCGAAAATTTAGATAAAAGGGAACACACGCAATACATACACCGAATTATTGCTAAAAATCAATTTCTTTTATAGGAAATTAAGGTATACATGAAAGTAATTACTCTAATAACGTAACATCACGCCTGTAATCCCCAAAGAGGTAGGCAGTAAATTGCATTTCAAGAAGGTTTCACCAGTTATGTCGACATCTTAGTGTGAAATAGATGGTGTCTCTTGCCATACACCGTGCATACATCCAGACTCTGAGGTACTACTAGAAAATCTAAGAATATCAATAGTGCCCGACGTTGGACTTGAACCCAGGGTCTCTCGATAGACAGTCGCGTTTGCAAGAAACATGACAACAAAACGTTGAAAGTTTCGAATTCGAATAATTTCGTTATGACTGTCGATTAAATTTTCACTTCTTTTTCATGTTAACTTTAACTCGTCTCAAAGTAAGATGAATGAAATACAAAATTCAATGCAAACGACAATAACATGATTGAATGATTTGAATATTAGGAGAGCGAATCATGAAATGACGGAATACCTAATGTCAAGGAAAAACGCATTACGTCGATCATAAATCGTTTAGAAACAGACAAGACAAATTAAGTTATTTAGTTCACTGAGTAATTAAAGGCAAAAATGACAACGTATATACTTGTGACGCCATGTTCAGCCTCTACTGAGAACACCAACATAATTATGTAATAGGTATATACCCTTTTCGTAGTACATAAAAACAATATCCAATTACACTATGCCCCTGTATATTTGCATGCTGTAGTACATATATTAAACAATGTATTATTATAAACATAAGTGTGTCATGTATTTTTGAGCGGAATGCTAGTTTATAAAACAACGGTATTGTTTTATATTGCATACTACATTCGATTTAATTTCATGTAAGTATGTATGTAGGTAAGCACACGATATTGTGGTGGACGTGTGGTCCGACAAAGTTGAAATTAAATTAAAACACATTCAATTGTAAAAGAATATTTTACATACAATATAAAATTTACATTTATACATACATTTCGTAGGTGGAAATTAATTGTTTTCAGTTTAATGTACTGAAATGCTATTTAATGTTGATTTTGCTATTTGATTTTGATTACGTTTGTCGCTAAAAATAACAATAGATACTTAATATTAAAATGGCACATAATACTTACTCTACTTGGCACAGCGTCTTTAGTGGTGCTAATAATAATAATAGAAAGAACTCCTATCATTGATAACAATTACTTTCTTAAATTTCACGTCATCATTACTGTGTGGCGAATAATAAAACTTTAAAACCATTAAACTGTTATTTTAAGAGTATTAATTACTTCATACCAACAATACCTAGCTTCGTACTGAAGCTAAGTAATTCATGCTTATATTTAATTTAAACTCTTGTGAAAAGTTTGAATCTGAATAAGTCCCAAAAGAAAGTATAAAAATTAATTAATCTACGCTTAATTGTAAGCACAACGATTAAGTTATGTTGTGACCTACAAATTGCGAAAATTCAACATTACGATACTAAAAATAACAATGTTTATTAAACTGTGTAAATATAGCGACTGGAAAATAACAATTTACACGTGTATACAATCAGAAAGGTCAAGTGGATCTCTCAGCCTGTGCAAACGATGTATGTACAATTGTATGTAATCACATACATTGCGAATACAATTGTGTCTCGAATACCTACGTAATGTCACATGTTTACTTATAATTGTAATGCGTGTCTGTTTATTATATTCACTAACAATGAAATGAATAAATTGAGCAAACCCTGCTCAATAGTGCTGCAATAACATTAAATTGGAAAAACAAAGGACAAATGAAGTTAAAAATTTTCGCGAAAAGATTTAACCATTTTCCGGTCGGAAAGGTAGACTACCGGACATTCAAATATTTCCTACACTTTTCTGTAATCTCTAATTAGCTCTCATAACTTTAATAGGGTTAGGATATTTTAGTTCCTAATTTTTCTGTTCCCAATAACACGTACATATGAACCGAAAATTCTATTCTTGTGATCTAAGTGCCTAAAGGTTGCTTAGTAGAAATCACTTTTCTCCTTTTTATATGCTAATTTCCTTTAACACTTGTAATAGAGAGCAAAGAGTATTTGTTGTTGTTGAATCTTAACATTAACAGTTGTTGTCAAGTTGGCAAATAACCACAATTAGTTCTGTAGCATTTACTTTCGCTCACATTGTGTATTTCTACTTAAAATGAGTGTAGATTACAAAGTAAAAATTCACGCTCATTCTTATGTAATGTAGCATTCTCGTTGCTACATCGTACGCAACCGGCGCTCTTGTGTGACGCGGGTCTTAAACTGAGACAGTGGTAAAACAAAATTGGGAACATCCGGCTGTCCCGGACGAAGGCTTCATAGATCCCGGATAGAGCCTTGCTAAGCAATATGGCATTTTATTTTAAACTTTTATGATAAAAGCGTACGACTTAACATGGGCTTTTTCCAACATAGCATTAAAAAGTTTCTTCCAGGCAGGCAACAAATCGATAACACCGCTGACTTCGCAAACGTCTAAAAGCCATAGTAGTCAATTATCATGAGGTGGCCATGCCTATAAACATAGCAATAGTAAATTAAGATTCCCGCTCTGCATAACGCCTCACCCGAGTGCCCGACCCACTTTACGAACAACTACGATACGGGAACGCAATACAATGGTTTACCGATTACATTAGCAACACTTAACAATGTTTAGCGGCAAGCTGTTCGCTGGACGCGATTGCTTCACGTATAGGAAGTGTGCGAAGACGGTTCTCAAGCCGGGAGGATGCGCTCACTTGAGCTCCAATTGTTGCTCACAGAGCGCTTCCTTCGTCTAGTTGATCTGCGCTTCTAAAACTTGCGTTCCATCGTTTAGTTTATGTTTTCTTTATGATTTCTTTGACGCACACAAATATTCTTTAATGACAGTTGTCAGCTGACGAACGAACTGCAGTGCATTAATATTGCAGTGTTTAATAAATGTTACTGTTTAATTATGATCGAACAGTTTTCATCCGCATGCTACTGGAGAGCTTTATATAAATTTGAAATTAAGAAATTCATTAAATGTTTATACAAAAATTGGGAAGCCATTTTACCTATCAATCCAACTTCCGTTTATCGTGTTTAAATTATTTATCAAATAATCTTTACTCCTTACAATTATATGTATGTACATTTATTAATGACATTACTACGTACTGATACTATTGTCGCCCACTTACTACGATTACGTGCACTTCATATTTAGACATCCCTACCTACCATACTATGTTATATTTGTAACTAACGTATTCGTTGCGCTGAGAACTCTGCTATAGTTTGAGCGGTTGCGTCTACAATATTCAAGAATGTAACAACAATCGCGTGGGGCCGCTGCGGGTAGTGGAGCAGGGGGGGGGGGGGCTGAGGTGTTGTGCTCCTACTTCTAACGATTGTATTAGCGGCAATTGGCCTGATGTCACGCTAACACACCTCTGGTTACAATTTATCAATTTGGTACTCGTATTAAGTGAGTCCCGGGATTGTTATCTTATATTAAAATACTCAATAAAAAAATAAGTTTTTCTATTAACATAATATGTTATTGTAAGTACGTAAGTATATTTGCAACTTTGTATATGTACCTGTACAGTGTGCCTGTCCCAACTTCTCATCATCACCTGGGTTGATTGCTATAAAATGTCAATTGGCATTAAGTCTTTTGTTAACCCTTTGTTAACAACAATAAAAAATAAATAAATAAATTCTTCATTCATCATCATTTCTTCGTATCCTAAAGACACATTTGCTAATAAAATATGTAACTTTTTGCACTGACGTGCTGTTAAAA
>DWTO01000185.1:0-25150 GCA_018244755.1 Jemadia pseudognetus
GAGAGACACCACGAATCCCGTTGTCCTGAGACAGGGCGCATCGGAAACAAAAACTAATTTTTGCTGTCTTTTTTGGTTGACATCAATTAATATGGTCTTTGTTTATTTTATAAACAATCTAACAAAATTAATTTAAATTTTTTATTATTATAACTTCGCAAGTGAGATAATTTAATAAAAAAGTTCATTATATCACCCGCCTTTAAATTGACAAATATAATATTCAAAAAAGACAATTTAGGATTACAATGAAAAAACATATACATAGAGACGACCTGAAAGAGTAATTTCTAACATAACACGATTTCTTTCCTAAATTATAACTAGCAAAACACATTTGAATACTAAACAACGTGACGGCTTTATTACATTTGTAACAACCATTAAATTTAAAACATTAATAGTGTTTTTTTGTGTTCAAAAATAAAAATTTCCATGCAGGAAGCGTGTGTGTATACAAAAAGCGTCTGGTGTAGATTTTTTCTAATACAATTTGGGCAATAAGCTAACGAAACGATGCACAGGTTGTACGGGCAGTGAACGTTCCGGCGGCCGCTTCGTCGGTTTCACACGAGAAATTCACGGTCAGTGGCTATGTAAATGGAGAACGTACTAATTCTTAGGGAGACGAAAATAATTCTAGTACATTGAACCGCAAGACTCGCTGCAAGTTCATTTCTATTTGTTCCCATTTTAAATTTTCTTTTGGTATTCCACTTTTGAATTGAAGCGTAAAGTTTGATACAAGTTTATTTCGACTCGTTCCAATTTCAAATTTATTCAGTGTTCTATTTTTGTACCATTTAAAAACATACATTTGAAAACGCGTTATGAAATGGAAACAATATTACCAACACAATGATGTAATATAACAAATGTCAAATCGAATTTATTTTATTTTTACCTTTTTTCTAAGAATAAGCTATAGTAAATAATATTTCGACGGACAGTAATAATAACAAAAACTTTTTATCATACTGCGTTTATTTAAAAACAGTACACATGTCAGTATTATATGATTGCGAACTTTGAACAAACGAGGTTTAATAAAACCCCTGTAACGAATATAATTAGTGACGCTTTCACACAAACCCGAGACCCTGTGAGGTGAAGTGACAACATATTTTCGAAATGCACCTAACGACATTCCGTTCCACGTAAATATAATGCGTTGTGTGGGTAAAATAAATGTCGCCACAGCTATAAAACTATCGTTTATATACTTTTTGTGCGCATAATGTACAATATTGCAAATGACAGACGACGTCGCATTCATCATCCACTATGAGAAAATGACAACGCGTAGATATTATATACTTTATTCTATAAATAAAGCATCCATATATTACTATATTATAAACCTCCTCTTACGGAGTATGCTACAAAAGTGTGGGTGGGTATGCTACAAAAGATTTCTACATAGAACAAGCAGACCATTTAACTATTTTTATGTTATTGTTCTGTGTGATTCCTATATAAATAAAAAAGCAACCTCTTTCGACATTCGAAAAATCCAAGTAAAACGAGCCAAAAAATACCAACGATTGTTAACACGGCTAAGCCGAAGTAAGAATATGCATATAAAATACATGCACAAAAATATGGATATATAGGAAAGGTTCGAAAAATTTTAAACATAACATGGTCACCGGACGAATTGTTTGATTTTTCCAGCAACATTCTTCGACGAGTGGATTCACACGGACACTCATACACATTCACGGTCAGTGAGTATGTAAATACACATAGATTTGAATGCTAACACACACGAAGCCACCGCCCGACCCCCAAGAATATTATTACTCAGTTCAAACAATGGCGTAACGGGACGTTGCCTTTTTTCCTTCGTTTCGAGATAATCATTTTTATCTTTGATCTCGACGAATGTTAATTTCTAAACTCCGTACACTTGTTTCGATGAGAAATCACCAATTAATGGACGCACGGCGCTGAACAGGTTGCCGCCTCCGTAACTATTGTAATTCCAATCTAAGTTTACATGAAAACATTCGCCTCAGCGTTACAGACATTGTTACGAAATAAATATTTATTTTAAGAATTTAAACATTAATAAATGAGTGTGTGTGACAACTTTAATGAATGTAGAAGATGTGAAAGGTGTTTATTTGAACCGTAGCTTGGCGAAATCCTTAGCCTCTGCCTACCCAGTGAGGAATACGCGGGACAACTTGTATTTACCTATGTTTAAAAGTTCATAAGTTAAGAATTTCAACATATGATGTATAAAATTAAACAAAGATCGTTGTTATTATTCAAATGGTGGCATGCACATTATAATATTCTTACTTTGTAATATTTTATAGACGAAGAATCTTACATTATGTTCGTTTTTAAAGCTTGAAATGCAAAATACAAGATATTAATTTTATCTACTATAAAGAATTTCAATAAAATGGCGGATATATTGGAATCCATTACTTTGTTGACGATACGTAGGAATTACTAATAAACTTTTTAAATAATTAAATTAAAAAATTATTATTACATTTTTTACTCATAAATAAACATAAGTTTAATGAAATACTTGACCAATTGTCTCTTTTTAATTCTAACCTAAATAACTCACATAGACAAACACTTAATGTAATGTATTTTTGTAAATAATGAACCTAAACTCACCTTATAAAAATACTTTATTACGAAATTAAAAACATAACAATACGATTTTTTTATATACAAATTGATTATACATATGTACAAAGTGATCCAACGGTATTTTCGCGCCAATATTCATACATGAATATCTTTAAGCATCTAACCATTTCAAATGCACCACACGACGGTAGCAAACTTGAAGAATATAATTCATTGCTGGGTACTTAGTACTTAAAACTTAGTACATTAGTACTTAAAAACCACCAATTTACTTAAACTAAAGCAATGTTAAATTAGGTTAAGCCAATATACGTAGAAAAGTATTAATATTTTTCACATAAACAAAGGAGTTCGGTTAGATCTCAAACTTGGTGGACTACACCGAAACCACATACGCGAGTTACGCCACTACAGTACATAATATAACGTACATAGATATATGTAGATGTATATAAAAGTTCACGAAACGTTCAACAGTAGAATACACGACTGACTTTATAAATAGGCATTACGAAGGAAATGTGTCATAAGACACGTATAATTAATGTTAGCGCCAAGTTTCCTATTACGATCCGTGATAGAACGGATTGAGGACAATCTTATACGTAACCACAGATAGGACTACAAGTGTCTGTCTTAGAATAATACATTGAAGCTGTATTTTATTTAAAAAGTCACACCGATATGGTAAAGCTTGAAAACATTGGTAATGCTTTAATATCAACCCGTGATCAACAGATTAGGAAAATATTAAATTGTCCAACGCACGTGTATGAAAAAATGATTAATATAATATGGAAGTAATACTCGTACATCAGTTCTGTGAGATAATAATAACGTCTAAAAATGAACTTTTATAATCGACGTACCCATCAAGTTAAACATCTATCCTTTAAGTTGCAGTTACAAAGAATATTAAGTTAAAAGAGATATAAAAAATAACTGGAAGAAAAATAACGAGGGATTCGTGATTTTAATATATAAACTCAAACTTTCTAAAGGTATTGTAATTATGCAAAGTTTTGGTAATCACAAACGGTAAATAGTATAGAAAATTCGAAATTTGAAATTTTAAAATTAATTTTAACGGTGTAAATGTATTTGTCCCGTACAACGTGACTCATACTTGTCGTTCATTCATTTACTTTTATGCTGTCTTACTCGGCTTCAACAAAGTAATTAAGGCCAAGGGTTAATTCTGATTTGTGAATAACATTTTCATTGTAAAATTTTTGTATGTATGAGTACTGATCATTGATATATTATATGAGCCGATTTTTATAACTGCTATACCCGGAATATTGAAAACACGCGAATGTGAATAAGCATCTAGTCTGAACTTGAAAATTTGATGGCTGGCTACTTTTGATGAATTTAAATAAGGAAAGATAATAAAAATGAACCCTATTAAAATTTTTGCATAGAAAATAGTTAAATGGCAGATGTTTTATAAAACTTGCTTCAGATATGTGTCAATATATGTATATATGTTATTTATTCTAATAATATCACCAACGTTACCTATTTACGGTTATATACATAAAAATATAAATGAATGATGATCTTCTATTTCACATATTATATTAAAACTCGACGGCATATGACTTCACACTAATCGCACCAAGAATTTTCCTTATACGAGTCGAGACATGCGCGATATATTTTACACTGACCAATAAACAACAAAGAACAAAATTATATACCTGTATAAAACGTAATAGGTGAATATTAGTTATCAAAATTGTAAGGACAGTTTTAAAATTGGTTTGTGTTGTATTAGCAGTCTCTCCCAACTATATTAGTGGTACATACATATACATATACCACACATTAAGAACCTTATGCCTGGGCTGCAAATGTTTTAATTCACATAGATTTACACACAGACAATTTATCAATCTAATATCAAATAGTTAATCCAACTCTTCATTTGGCTATGTCTACTGAACATACCCAAAATATGCTTGCTTCTGTATAGAAGCAACGTATGTCAGACTTGCGAAATCTGTGTTTTATTGCGAAAGTTCGATTTATTAAACGCATCTATAAATAAATGCTGGCCGTAGTTCAAAATACAATTCTCGTCTTAAGTTAAAACTAAGAAAGATCTATACCACCGGTAATTCCTAGTAAATTAGATGAACCTACAGAGTACTCCCTACTCCTGTGACGTCCTTACATAAGACATCAACGCGCGCGCACTAGTTCTTGGGAAATATTGATAATAAAGTTTGCCCTTCATACCGACATAATATGGTGCCTATTATAGAAAAAACGAAAAATGAAAATAAAGAAGAGATGTTATTTTTTATATTGAAAAAATACAATCTAGTTATTTTACTGAAACGTATAGAGTATTGGATGTGAGAAATGAAGTCTTTTAAAATTTAATATTGAACATTTTGGACACAACTTATAAGACAGCTGTAACTGAACATTCCGCATACAAAAACACATGTATTATTATATGTTATCCTAATGAAACACAGAAAATATACTTATAAAAGCAATATAAATGGGGGAAGGTTTGTGCGGACGATATTCTCACTTCGTAGTTTTAATTCTTTTGATCTTATTTCGAATGCAATACAAGAAATAAAATAGCAGGAACATAGAATACAAATGTTTCATAAAAATACAAAAAATAAATTGCCTCAATTGATGCCTTTTTTAAATCTACATAGAAACGCAAATTATTGGTACTATACGAGTAGGTATACTGCGATTTTCCTCTATGTACGTATATAATGTTAGTTACATCGAACGCTTACAAAACCAAAGGCGACGGCGGCGGCGCTTGATAGCGAAGGTGCTCACATTTACCAGCGTTACGACATGAGAAAATGGCCTAATGATACTTAACGACTTGAGATTTCACAACTTATTCATTAAGCTGTCGGGGGAGGAGAAATCTACTTTCTAATATCAACATGTCTCTCATAACTTGTTGCTTTCAAACTAATAGGACATATTTTTTTGCGTTCAACCAATATGTTGAGTTTTCCTAATTTCATATTCCCAGTAGTAGCACGGAGTCTGGATTTGTGCCAGGTGTATGGCAATAGGCTCACCACCTGTATTTTTATGGGACTTAAAACAGGTGAGTTGTAGGAATGTATTAAACTCCTCTGCCTACACCTGGGGAAACACAGGCGTGATGCTATGTAAGTTAAGCCAAATATAGATTTTGTGCACTGTTAGGATTGTGTGCGGTGTACGCGATGTATTAATATTTGGTCAGTGAAGTGTGGGTGAAGCATGAGTGTCGGCAACGGTCAAGGCCTGCGGAGCCGTGGGCCGCAGTATTCAATGAACCCGGATGCTGTACAAAGGCCCGCCGAAAAAACTCAATAACTTAAATCTCCGTTGTACAGTACCATATCTTACAATGATTCGGATAATTTCGTACATAAAAAGTTGGCGCAGCGAACGTAAATGATCTTAGGAGTTGCAATATATTTTAAATTAAAATGAAAAATTACATTAGAAAAATAATTTTTAAAGAAACGTAATAAGAAAGATGTAATGAGCGCAAACGAACTCACCTCGGCAGTTGACGCATCCGGTGATCCCGGTCGTCTGGAAACTTGCTGTTGCGGTACGATATTTTCTCGTTTTTGTGGGTACTTCGATAATGTGGAGAACACTCGAACTGAACGTTGTTAAGACCCTAACCACCCACACCGCCGCCAAAAAACGTAGTAACGAAACATTATGATTGTTTGCAATATGTATTATATTAAACGTGTATTGTATTTAAGTAAGAACATAGTTGCTACGTTTTTTACCAAGACGGCGGTGTGACGCAGGCGCAGCCTGGCTCCGCAAAGTTAGAGTCGTGCGGTGCGTGCAGAGCGCGCGCGGCAGTGCGCGGGCGGTGGAGGCCGGCGACTGCCCGCGCCGCGCCCCGTACCCCACCACTCCCCTCCAGCCCACGGGCCCACCCCCGCCCCCTCCCCCCCACATCTCCGTTGACGTCACCGATGACCAACCAAAATTCTCGATGACCACAGACAAACGAGTCTACCAACCGATTCTAAATTTGAATCGCAATAGACAAACTTAACAATTACGGCCCCTGTACAAGCAATGCGACTTTAGTTTCGGTTTGCGTTACTAAACTCGCTTCTCCGAGACAAACATGGCCGAATTTCCGTAATGGCGGCCGCGGCGACCGGTTTGCGAATCGGTTCGATTTCGCGAACGTTCCGAAAACGGCAAACAACTTAAATATATATTAAGAAAAATTTAATACGTCCTGCCGGTTCAGGCAGTCTCACGATACTGAAATAACCGGTTCTCGACCAACTAATAATAACCGATACACGACACCGCTTCAAGCCTTCGATCTGTTGGCTGTTCGTTCGGTATTCAAATTTTTAATGTCGTTTATTCATTTTTGTTTAATTACGTATGAATATAGAGTGCCGATACTGGTTTCTGTTGGCTGTTAGAAGAGCGAGATATGAAACTCTGTAAATGAGCGCCATTTCCATGTGTCAGCGTTGAAACGGCGAGATGATTTACCGGTTTCGTATAGACGGATTAGAGGCGAAGTTATATTGTACATACTACATATGTATATACACACAAACGTACATACATTTAAGGTAATCTGCGGTAAATATGTGACGTTCTCGCGCGTAATGATAATTGCTCCGACTTATGCTACTATTCTCGTGTACGTAACGTAAGTGTATACATTCCGAGTAACAGTTAAGAGAACATAGTTGGAAAGTCTCAAGGTTAAACCGCATATGCCTTGGCCTACATGCAGGCTGTGTCAGCCTAGAGAGCGCTGGGCGACACCGCGAGAGCTGATATGAGATCACCGTATCGGAAATTAGAAATTGTGGAATGTATCGCCCGTCACGGGGCCGGATCCTTGGCCAAGTACGTGTAACAGTTGTCTATAAGTCATTTTTATACGAAGCTTCATTATCTATCATGTACTATTTTATTATTATCATAAGAAATATTATATTAAGAATACCTTATTTAGAACAGGTTTAAAGAGATATTTGTGATATTGGTGAAACGTGGAAATGTACTACACTCGTCTGGCTACTTCTTCTGCGACTACAGGCGTTATTTAGGTTTCGTTTTCTGAAAGACATATTTAAGGGTTTTTATTTCATGCCCATATTTTTTTAATTTATAATAAGAAACAATTTGGATTGTATATTTTACAATAATTCTTAATAATCAATAGCAATAAAAAATTTTATCTAAACATTTTTAAAACAGTGGGAATTATGGGCCAGAATCCGTTAACGGTGGTCTACGTCCAGAGTGGACTTAGGCTGATCATAATGATAATGAAATATTTTTCATTTTCTTTAATGATAAAAATATACTCAAGATACCGCAAAGGAATTCCGTTTATTAATAAATACGGGAATACAAATCGTAAATGCAAATGTTAATGGATTTCAATTAAAACCATTTCGTCCTAATGCATGTTAACCTTAATCCGGTTGTTGCCGAGTACCGTGAAATAACGGCGAACTGGTTAACCTATAAGTAATTAATGGATACAGTATGAATGTATGGAACAAGAGAAATAAGTGGATATGATTAATCAGAGACAAATAAAAATCTTTTTCCATAAAACATCGATTTTAGTTTAACCCAAAGTGAAACAATAAATAAGAAATGCAGCATCATAAAATGGGACATTATATGATGATGTTCTCTCGAAATGTTATAAATTATTCCATTAATTTAAATTTGGCGCTGACTGAGCGCCATTTTAAAATTATCTTATTGCCCGTTTAGTCGGGCTTTGATAATGTAATAGGAAAATGTATATAGTGTAAAGTAGAAAAGTATATATGAGAAGTTTGTTTCATTATAATCTCATATTAAATTGACGAACAGTTTAGTACTTTTATAAATGAACATGAAACACTATGACCTTAACCCCTTCATTGTGAGAGACCCGTATTCCAACAGTGGAACGATCAAAGGTCGGAAAAATAATTAATTTTATTGCTATGCTACAGCAAACCACCAGCAAAGACCCTCATACATTCGACTTCATAACGTCTGTAAGCTCAATTTACACAACTGTAAACCTTGTAAAACATAGCAATAGCCACTATACGAAGTGGACTTATCGGCTTAATGTTTAAAAAAGCAAAAGTTTTCCTTTTACAATAACTTTGGCATTTTATCACGTGGGTGACCCTTTTGACAACTTTTAGTTGTCAAATTTAAAACTCACGTGATTGCAATTCGATTTTCTTCGTGTGCACTGCCGGAGTGTAAGGACTTGGGACTGTTAAACGAGGAAGCCAATACCTCGAAAAACAACTTTGGTACCTTTTCTAGGGTAGCTGGGTGAAAATGACCACGCACCATCATACTAAGAGCAGCTACGCCCATCAACCTTCGCCCTTTACATCTGTTTTATAATTTTTTCATCTGCTAAAAAGTGTAATTTTTACAACGCGAATCGTAACACGCGGAATCATTCCGACCGCTCGCCAGACAGCGTGTCCAATCGCACTTACGACCATAGGATCCATTTACAAGCGTTACTTTATCTTGAAATTGCTCTAAGGTCATCGTTCTCACATTTGTAAAATAGTAACGTTTTACCAGTAAGCTACGTTAGCCTCGTAGTTTAAATTTGGCTGCTCAAAGGAAGATCTCGAGTTCAAGTCCTAACATTTACTGCAAGTCATTTACTGCAATGGTAAAGAAAGTTATCGTTTAAAAATCTGGCTATCGTTGCATTCTCCCTTATGTTCTCCATCAATAACGGTCAATCTGTAGTTGGCCAGCATCATATGCGTAAGACTCAGACTTTCTCGTCGTCGTAAGTGGCTGGAAGCGCGGCTGTTAATCGAGAGACCCTCTGATCGGGCGTTATTGGATTTTCCTGACTTATATTTTCTGGTAGCGGCTCAGAATCTAAACATGTGTCCGATATATGGTAATAGACTCACCATCCATTCCATGATGGGACGTAAACGCAACTGGTGGAACGTACGAGTGTACTACAGTCCTCTGTCTACCTCTTTAAGCATGCAAGCTTTATATTATGTATTAAAGTGTAATATTAATGAATGTCCCTAAATGCGAGTTGATAGTACGCGAAATATCTCTAAATAAAACAATGTATCTATCATCAAATACTACAACCAGGTGTAAAGAGCTTTGATATTGCAATAGAATGTTTAACGTACTGAAATATCTTACAAAATATATTTCTAATAATAACCTGTAATTCGTAAATTCCATAATAAATAAAAAGGAAATGATTTCACATGGTATATTTGTGGGAAAAATAGCAGAAATTTAATGTCATACAGGGTACTCGTCAACTTCTTTCTTCGTATGTAAATATATAATTTTAATATGAGTGTGATCAATGGTACCATTTATTCCAGGTAATTCTGGCCAGCACCCAAGTTTACCCATACATGTGACGGCTAATTATAACCGTGAAAATAAGCTTAAGACATCTATTTAAGCCGTACATACATATACACAGAGAGAAAAACTTCCACAGGCCTTAACATTCTGGCGATATCCTACAGACAAGTTCCCATAAATACTCGAAAATACACTCACTGCATATTTATTATACCAGATAATAAACGCGCAAATATTTAACAAACCGTAGGTATTAGGAAATGTTAAAAAACATAACAAAAAATCAGAAGGAAAACATATTCGGTCACGTCATGTTACACATAAAGGTACGTTCACATGTCGGGTCATAAAATTGTAAGTTTCCGGGCACATATCCTAGGAGTTTTCAATGTAAGGGTGAATAATCTTTTCCTAGTGACCCGCGCTTCATCTTAGAACGCATTTACAATTTCCATCAAACAGGATCGCGACCAAAGGTTCGCCTTTCGTATAATGAAAAGAAAAACAAAATCAGTAAAATACTCCATTGAGTTTGCAGCGGATCCACGTAGACCACCAGTCAACGAGTCACTGTTGTTATTTATAATTAAGCTAAGTTACTTTACAAACATCCCCAAATACGGTGCTTGATGGCGAAAGAAAGTACGTAAAGAACTCACTTCCTCGTCGGCGTCGGTCGTGTTGGTTGCAAGTGCGACTGCCGATCGGGAAGTCCTGGGTTTCAAACCCGGGTCGAGTACTATAGGATTTTTCTAATTTAGATACATACACATGTATACATACATTTGATATATAATTATGTAATTAATGTTATCGAATATCAAAACGATATAATAAATTTAATATGTTACCTACAAATTCAATAAGTATTTGTATATATGACAGCAGATTTTAGTAGACGCTTTTAAATACTTATTTTACAATAATATGTTCATATTACTACAAATTATGATTTAATTAATTAATTTATTTATTTATTACAATTTAAGGGAGACTTACAGCTAAATACATAAAGGGTAGACTATAAAAGAAGAATAGGTACAAAATGGCCAATGAATAGTTTCCACTAATTTCTAGCGACATTGATATCTTTTAGCGTCATTTATTTTAAAGCTTTCTTCAGTCTCTCGTCTTTTATCGCAAGTATTTAGTATGAGCATATTTAGTATTAGCGAACTGATATGAGACTAGATGCAGAGCCAGTGTGATCACGTTCTTAGTGCCTCGAATATTAGACAAACATTACTCCTGCACTCCTGTATTAAAAATTGTATCCGTCTCTACGTCTGTCGTAACGCGATTGACTTGAAATTAAGCGATTACATTATTTGAAAACTCGTCTACAACAAAGTTTGAGCATTAATCACTTTTTAGACACTAACGAAACCTCAGCGGTACCTAATTCTCCGATAAAAATTCCAAACTCGACTTGTCCTTTAGAAGTTCATCTCGCAACTTCGTCGGCGGCATAATTTTTGAACCCATGAACTCCAGGACGGTAATAAAATTTTGTGTTACGTTATGTAAATTTGCAAAAAATAAATAAACTTTTACCTTAAACCAAACGTTCGGAAATGTTTAAAAGTTTTCGTCGAATGTTTCATAAATGAAACAAGTTATTTTCCGATCATGTAATTCATGAATTACCTCGAAACTCATCATCTGCTCATTGGAATCCACTACCGCACGAATACCTCCCCTGAGAGACTACATTCCCCACATCGAAGTAAGTATAATGTAATATTCTAATTACATAATGGTCTACTTATGGTTTGTGTCACAACTTGAACCCATGATTGGATTGAATTCCAAACCGCTGGGCTATCAATGCGATAGAAAGTTCAGTGCACTATATTTTGGGGACAGGTTTAAGAAGCAATGGAGAAGTATATAATTAATTTTTTGAAAATAATATTTATTACATCAGTACAAACAATTATCGATATATTTTACAGTCACAATGACAGAAGTTATTTGACATTTGGTACAGTGTTGACAGCGCAAAATATCTTGCATTGGGTTGCCCGTAGTGTATAAAAATTGTCAACACAAACTGAATTTTATATTGATGTATAAAATATTATTATAATACGTTCTTCTAGTCTCGTTTCTCACGACTCCATGAGAAAGACGTTCAATTTCCGTTCGGATGTTACCTCGGTATATCAATCAAAGACGTCAATCAATCAAAGTTAACTTGGCAATTATCATACGGTAAGTCATATTATGCGTTGTCACTTACATTGTATGTATAATGCAGATATGTAAATATTCTCAGTAATAGACATTTTATTTAATTAAGATATTTATTTATATAATTATTGTATGTAGTTATGATATTGTTTGTTTGTCGTCTTGTAATTTCTAATGTACTAAGATTTATATAAATATGGTAGTTCGGTAGCTTTTTCAAAATAACATTTTGTTTTTCCTTTTGCAATTTTGTGATTTTACTTTTCATACCAAATTATTATTCTCCAACGTCGTGTAAAAAACTATTGAATAAAATCAATTAGAGTTGACGGGCACAATATGCCATTAGGCATTAAGCAATAAATATTTGAAACAAATATTTGAAAGCTTTGGAAATATTAGAGTAATTTTAAATTTGAAAAGTCGATAGTAACATTTTTTACTTACGACCTTGGCAATGGTCGGATATACTAAACTATACTAATATTAATAAATATTACACTACACTAAAGCTATATTAAATCTAATCATATAAGCAGGGTACAGACCACCTACCTTACTACGGCACAAACTGTGTAGTCTTGATTAAACCAACCTAACCTTATGTATATACTGACGCTACTGAGCTATAATAGGTCGTCACAGATAACATATATTATAGCCAAGTATATTACCATATGGTTTCTATAATAACGCTCGAGTGACCACACGTGTAGCTATAGTTTGTCTCTTTCTTGCATCGTCAAAATGTGGAAACAGATATAGCAAAACATCTCATGACATATCGCTGGTAATGACCGCAAAGATATACCGCACAGCTAGGCTTTATATAATTTTGCTATAATACATAATATAGAACAGTATATTAACGTATATTGTAGCTTAGTTTGTGACTAGCTTGTCGTACGTAGTACTTAATATAACAATAACCTATCTAGAAATACGAATGCAACAAAAGGGATCATACCGAGATTTCGCTTCAATAAGCCGAGCCGGCTTTACGCTGTCCCCGGACAATGGGAGGCGGGATGATCGGTCGTGACTCGCGACTTGCCCCTCCCGTGACACGCAGTCATGATCATGACTCATGACACAACCTTCGCTTTAGCCTTGCGGATTTAGCTGAACAAACGGCACTCAGCGAACATTGGGTGAATTCACTGATTTTATCCTCTTTAACACAAGCGATTTTCAGAGATTACGTGATTTTACTAATAATAATAATTTGGAAAACACTATCAGACAAAGCTTGTGCTTTGTTAACCAGACTACATACGCATATACATGCGTGCGTGCTTGGGTGCGTACGCGCGTGCGTGCGTGCATGCGTGAGTGCGTGTGTGCCTGCGTGCGTGCGTTCCTGTGTGTGTAGGTATTGTTCATTTATATTATACATTTCCCAATTCTTATATAAACAATGTTACACTATACATAATATACAGAAGAAATGATAATAATCGCTATATATACGGAAAATCCCAATTTAATAGCCCCAAGTCATGGCAGTCATGACTCAGTATCTCTTAGCTCCAAGAAGGTACGCGATTATTCACGATTCTAGGAAGTCTCGACTCTTAACGGGTACTCATTCGGAATTGTGGATACCCTTCGAAAATTATTCCGTCTTGTAGAGAATGGTATCTTTAAATCAAACTATCTGCTTAATCATTGTCGTTAGGAACCTATTTCCCTGTTTCAGTATACATAACGTCACGACTGTATTGTCTCGAAGTGGTAAGAAGAGAACTATAGTCACTCCCAGGGTCCACAAGTTATGTTATAATTTTCATAGAACAAGTGGTAAGCCTTACAAAAGCAACAAATCCAGACTCCGTGTTGCTACTTTAGAATTGTACATAATTGGAGTTGTATGTATGTACATATATCTGTACCCGTTATTAAGATATGTCACTATTATTGTATGATCACGTTAGATACTATTGGGGGCAGGTAGAGAGTAACAATTACCAAATATTACTTGCTATACTTACAAACGTGACATACTTCTTCTAAATTCATCACTCTTTTCATACAAGCACGCCAGTTACGAAGACTTCTGACTGGATCATCAATAAAATGTATATTTTGTTTTTAAAGCTTTTTTTCAATAGCAAGCGAATAGCGATCCTTGGAAGTATAAAAAGTGTAAAGATAGTCATATATATCATATATCATAGTCAAAGTACACAAAATATATTTTGGCTTCTTATAATTTTTTGTCTTAGTTTGTCGTAGATTGTAGAGGTCGTTGAACTGCGTCTAGTTTAAATAAAACTGGCCGCCCTTCACACCTTTCGGCTAGTAATGTACTGATTTAATCGGATTTTTCAAACGTACCTACGTAAATAATGAACAAAGTTTTTGTGTTCATTATTCTAATCGCTAGTTAACGATTTTGAATTTCGAATGTGCAGTAATTCTTTGACCGGACTACAATCGTTCAACACGTATACGAAAATACTCGCATGTTATGCTGTTATAAATATATCATTGATGAGACAAAAATGTGGACCACAATTCATTGACAATATGTAGTTATAGTGTAAGAAATTGTATTGTAACTCAAAATTAGCTACGTTAATATATATAGGGAGTTATTATCGTATGTTGAATTTTAGTGTACTTATATTTTTTTATTTATTCTTATTATACGATGACTTTAAGGAGTGTAGAATCGGCAAAAGTTTGCCTTTGCATGTGGAAATCTTTACTCTTGCTGCTAGGTACTGTTATGGGAAAAAGGCGTGACAATATATATGTGTTATTTTAAATTCTGTTCCAATTCCAGCCTGTTCAAGTCCCCTACTAGAAATCATCATCATTATAAACGTATATATTCCCACTCCTAAACGTATTCTCGTAACCCCACGCTGAACATACGGATTGGAGATTGCAGTGCACTGCTTCAGTTCTTCGCTTCCAACCACCGCCAGCCATTTTCCGTTCATCGTCAGCTCATCTAGGTAGAAGGCGCATAACGCTACTAATATATAAGTACCTATATATCATTTCAAAATAATTTTGCTTGCCTCATTGATCTAGTGGTTAGCGCGACAACTGATCCAGATGTTCTAATCGACTACTACGGGTTTTTCTAACTTGAAATTCCTACCAGTGCCTCGGAGTCTCAAATTGTATTCGGTGTACTGCAATAGACTCACCACATATTCGATGATGAGACCTATAACGGACGAATCGTAGGCAAGCTCTACGATTCTCTGCCTACCTCTTAATGGAAATACAGGCGTGACGTTACGTATTCCGCAATAAATGGCTAAGCTACAATACATGTTAGTTGATTCCGTGATGGGGGCGAACCAGCGCGCCGCCACCCAATTTAAATATGAACAAAAACCTTCCAAATCACCACGGATTTGGTTGGGTTCTTATTGTGTAGGCGGACTTCTTAACGGGTTGTGCTCTAAGTGATACGACGTAGAGGAGTTACATTTAATTAATTATATATCCGTTTCGGAACGGAGTAACGACACATTATCTGACCCCGCGCCAGGAACCAGAGTGTTGTTAAGAGGCGACTAAAACCGACGTTGGCAGATTACGGTATGGCACCGTCAGTCTAGACACGGCTAAATGCCCTGACCGAATATAAGTAAGAGCACAAGCGGTACGAGAAGCTGCGCTCTGCGATCCTCAGCCCACATGTCCAGCGTGGGGATTATGGGCATAACCTCTCAAGGAAAGCCCAGGTCCAGCAGTAGGCTGATGATGATGATGAGTTGGACTATAACAAAATGATGGTGATTTATTAATATATTTGTTTATTTTATCTGTATGTACAGATAACAGGTCGGGACTAGACGTAATAATGAACAGGCCAAAAATTGGCTGAAGTCAAAAGTTTCCAATACCGGCGAGCGTGTATGAAGAGGATCATGAATGTAAAAATATGCTTCAATTCTGTAAGTATAAAGATATTTATTATTATTTCATAATTGGTACTACCCACATATTGAAAAAACTGGATACACTTACTATCTGACCTTGTATGTACGCTTTTGCTCTCGATCTTGTGTTTCTTTTCAATTGATGTCCGTCATCCGTCATTATCTCATAAGATATACAATATCTTTTATAATTTTTCACCGCCCATACTGTTGCCCATCGACGTTCAGAGTAACTGACCATTAGAGTCTCATGTGGTAGCCAGTAGCATGCACTGCTAGGTGAGGTAGGTTCTGAGCTCTGAAGAAGCAGCTCAAATCCGCGCACATCCCAGTTAATATCCTACTTGACAAACCCGCTACCGCTCGTGGCTTGCACGCTCACGTGGGAGGTTGTACGTACATGCGAGCCGGCCAACGCATCTGCATCGCTGTGAGGCCGTCGACCCGCCGTTGGATTGTAACGACCACTGAGAACGCTGTGACGTAAGATTCGCCAAACGAACGCCTCGAGACGTTACCACGATTCAATTTAAAAAACCACGCGGCCACATCTCGTTGTTAAAATGACGGTTTGTGTTTTATTATCTATTTTTTTTGTTTTGTTATATGCTTATATTATTACATACATATATATTTTCATGTCAGGTCCCTTACGGGGTAGGCAGAGACCACCGAGTGCCAAATATGCTGTTGTTACTGTTGCACGCTATAACTGTTATATACTAACTGGGGAAATGGGGGAATGTACTATACTCCTCTGCAAATAAATACAAACTTAAAGATTTATTCACACCTAGACAACAAACAATTACTTATGCTCATCGCACTAATATTTGTCCCGGGTGGGAAACGAACGCCCGACCCTGGCTCAGCAGTCAGATTTTGTAGCCAATGGAACAACTTTGTAACACTGTCCTGTCAATTCTTTGTCAGGAACAGGCCTTCTAAATCTGTCTTGTGCTCTGCTCATGTTTCGACTCTCACAAATCGCTTGTCACGGTAATGAAGCCTCGTAATGGATAGGGGCTCTGGCCCGGAACACATCGCCTTTTGCAAATTAAGCTACGTTACACCAGACACATTAATCGTTGTAGTTCAAAGGTGAACTTCAAATTGAACGGGCCTCATAATTAGAAAATACGGGATCTGAAAAATTATCTCTCGTTGTCTACAAAATAATTTCTCGAAATTCTTTTCATTTTTTGAACTCTATATTTATATTATTCTTTGCACACACTGTTTAACGTCATATTACAACATATCCGACACAAAAATTTTAGATTACATTATCATTAATGATCGCTTTATCGCCGTTTTCTTCCAAAGTCAACTGTGTCCTTGCAGTTTCCAAAATCAGTTATGCTATTGGTTACAACAGCGTCATAATCTGTGTTGTGATCATTTTTAACATCATCATTTTTAATAACAAATCTCGTTGGTCTATCGGTTGCAAGTGTAACGCAGCAGTCACATTTTCAAGGGCATCCAGGCATTGAATCCAGGATCTATCGAAGCTGAACGAGAACTCCTGGATTCGATACCCGATGATGATAAAGCTTGCGAAACCAAGCATCATATAATTTTTAATATTGTCATCCGAGTACGTTTCGACCCTAGATCCAACTGCATACGACTATAAAAAAGTTTTTTTTAGAATTTGTCTCCGGTGCATAGCAATAGGCTCACCACCTTTTTCATAGTGGGACATAAACGTAACTAGTGAAACTTAGGAGTGTACTATACTCCTCTGCCTACCTCTTCCAAGATAACAGGCGTGAACTTGTATTTTTTTTCGAATAATAACTGTTCGATGAAGTTCATTGACATCGAATTATTCCAAATTACACCACACGCACGCCTTACGTAATGATTGTTATTAAAGAATCGAATTATCTTCTACGCAATAGAAATTGACGCGCACCAACTCGGCCGCTGTAGTCGCACTGGTTGCAAAGAACATACACAGTCACAGAGAAACAATTCGACAGCAAATAAGCCGGCCATTAAACAGATCTTGATTACAACCAGCCACGTCTGCACTATCATTAGCTGAAGTTTAATTAACGAACGAAAACAAGATACATTAACGGTCTAGAGTTACGATCCCTTAATCGTTCTCTTGTTGTATCGCCGGCGAATAGATATACGAACGTACAAACCATAGATAATTAAATAAAATTAAATAAATTAAATATTTGTTATTAAATAGTACCAACAAGACCGACGAAGATGATACAATTAAAGAAGTAATTATTTTTAATGTAATTAATTAATAATGTTTCGGTTCATTTTAATAGCCAGTGCATATATTTTATATGGCCGGTTTCATTAATTTAATTTTCCTATTTCTTTATCAGATTATTATCTATACTTATTGGGAAAATATCTTGACTGCGTTGGCAACACCGACACGCCAAGCAGTTTGTAGTCTCACTCTCATTTTGTATAAATGTTGAAATGATTATGTAACATTTGTATTTAACCTTAAATAAAACAATCTTCTGGAGAATACAACTAGACACCAAATTCGTCTTTTGTTACGTCCGTTTATTGAATTTTATTCAATAAATAATATAATAAAATGTAATAGACTGCGCGATTTTTAATAAAGTTACTAGTCGAAGGTAAAACATATTACTTTTAATTACCTACATTCAAAGGCCAATATAACCGTTAAGTTCCACAATTCTAAAGAGCGACGATTTAAAATAATATGAATAGCCGTAAGAAAATATCTCGCGTTGATGACGAATTCCTTCCATTGTGGTTCTCAGCGTTTTAAGGTAAATGAGTGAATTTTAAAATTATATACGTGTGTTTTAATCTAAAAATTGCGAGTATTACTTTGAGTGCATCCCGCATAAGATTTACAGGAATCTTTTTTTTTCTTTATGGGGTGTAATCCTGGGAGAGATGCAGGTTATCTGGGACTTTTACCGCTCTAAAACCCCCTCGGTAGTCTTCCTCAGCGCTAATAAGAGAACTCCGTGATCTTCTGCTGAACTCACCCTTATCCTTCTAGCACGAGGTCACTCGATAACACTCGGGTGAGTCGGGGGTATGGTGCCTCATCCCACGCCTTCTGATTCTCACAACATTATGCGGGCACACATACCGTGGTCTCTACCGGGATCGCTAGTTTCTGCTAGGTCTTGAAAAAGTAGTGCATAAGATTTTACTAATATGGCTGACATCATAAACGGGACTAAAAAGTTATTTATAAACCGGGAATGTAAATGTGCCTATAGAACAAGTTTTTTTTTAAGAACACGTATATGAGTCGCTGTTGTATACCAAAATTCCTTTCTGAGTAGCCTTTGAAATTCCACCCGGATCTGACACATTACTATTTTGTGAGCGAACAAAGTCGTGGATAATATATTTGATTGTAAAATAATAAATCTAAAGTCTAATAAAATAAACCTCTTAAATAACTTTGGAAATAAATAAGATGAGCAAAGCCTTCTCATAGAGAATTGAAAGTTCTCCTTGAAAAGCTTAAGTGCGAAGCATTGAAGCGATGGCATAAATCAGACTTAGCGACTTACCGCGTCACGAACCGCTGAAGAATATCCTAACGGTTGGCTGAAAATATTGATAAACTCACTTTAAACGTAAAGCTCTGCTTAAATGGAACTTCTAATATCCGTAAATTGGTGAACAGCGCCATCTATTATCGTCGTAAGTTTATGCTATTTGTTATACTCATTAAGCTGACATTATTGGACATGTTCCTGAAATTGTTCAATTTATTGCATTAAAGTATTACAATACATCGTGGAATGTCAATACTGTGTAGTAAACATGTTGGCCTATCCTCGACTCTTATCAACAACAACAAATTCTTATACTAGCTATAGTTTTCAGCTACGATTGAAATAAAATAGATGACCATATTTTTTGGTGTCATCTGCAACATAAAAGGAAGTCAATTTTTTTGACAAAAATATCTTAGGGAATTACGAGTACATCACTTGGGAAATTGTCATAAGCCAATGCAATTTCAAACTCCTTTTCAAGGCGAAGCACGTCTGTTCAATATCATTAACGTAATTAAGTTCTTACAATTATGATGAAACTACGATAGACGTCATCGTGATAAATTATAATAAATTAAATTATGATCATTGCCTCGACTGCCTCGTTGGCGGTGTTGGTTGCAAGCGCGACCGAACGGAAGGTCTTGGGTTCAATTCCCGGGTCGGGAACTACAAAATTTTTCTAATTTAGATTTTCTAGTAGTGGCTCGGAATCTGGATATGAGCCCGGTGTATGGCAATAGGTTTACCACCTATTCCATAGTGGGACGTAAGCGTAACTGGCAAAACGTGGGAGTGTTCTACATTCCTCTGCCTACCTCTTCGGGGATTACAGGCTACAATCCATTTCATGTCCCACCTCTGGGCTGATCGGAATGATGGCTGCATATTAAAATCAATAACTTACAAAACCTATTACTTTCTTCGGTTCGTAAAACCAAACCACACGTTGTATAAACGACGAGATCTATTAAGCTGTAACAAACACGTAAAACGTTTACATATAAACTGTAATGTACTAAACCGCATAGTGGATTATGCGGATAGTGCGCTAGCCGCCTTAATAGCGAACACACGTGACGTGGCTCTCCGTCGATGAACACTCATTACAACGTTCGTACGACGTGATATCAAAGAGCAATTTATAACAGACGACCCAATACATAATTTCTTATTTATCGCACCGGTTGCAGATTAATAAAACGAGCGGTGATTTACAATCACCCGAGTAGTGCAGTCTATAAATTATATAGGTCGTGTTTTCTGCATTTGTACAAATGGCTCGGCATTAAGCAAAGTTTATTGGAAAGAGGTGAAATACGGACGGACCTATTTCTCACGCCAACCATTTATTGCTGGTTTAGTTTTAAGTAGGTACACTATAGGAAAATACGTGTAGGTATTCATCACCTGAAGTTCATCATTTAAGAATGCCTTTACGTCCGATTATAAATGATATATGTACGTGGTGGTGGGACAATATTGACCGTCAAATATTAAAATATTAAATACTGTCAATTTGTTAATTTTTATTATATAACGTAATAAATGTTAATGGTTAAACAAGTAAATTATTCTTCATGTAGTTTTAAACATAAGCCAGCGTCATTATTAGGGTATCATTATCAACAGCTATCAGCCGTATCATCAGCTGAAACTAACTTATTCCAATAAATTCAACTGTGTATGTCACGAAGTTTTTCTATAAAAAATCTTAAATGTTATACGTTAACAGTGAGTGGTTCAGAAAATTTGACATTTACATATGTATGTCAGTTGTCCTCTGGGAGGTACTCATTAATTAGGCATCAATTGGCATGTTTTAACAATTCAATCTGAGAAAAGTATCTGTGCATGGAAATTCAGCTTCGCTTATCTCAGTCGGGCGTTTCTCCACGACATTACTCTGAACGCGTGCATATTGCATATATATAAAGTAAGTATACATACAGATATGCACCGTGCCTCGTTATTGGTAAGCCACGTCCGTACCAAATATGGTATGGAATGCGACAATAGTGCTTAAAACCTTCAACTTTTTTAAGCTTCTCTCGCGAAATATCTTGATGCCATGTTTTTCGACAGGATTTAAAAAAGAAGTGAGGGAATATTTTTTTTTATATTTTACAGCTCGTGACAACAAGACTACTGTTCTATTTAAATACACATTAATTTGTACCACGGTTTAACGTTACCAGCCGGAAAAGCAGTTTCAACTAGTCGAAGTACGAAACTGTTTAGGAGATTTCGCCATCAACTGTTACCTATTCAAGAATAGACCGCTCTGTCACAGTCAACAGATGGAAGATTTGCCACGATATCCGAGCTAAAAGCGCTTTTATTTTTAACCGACTTCAAAATGGAGGAGGTATTCAATTCGTCTGTATTTTTTTTTCTTATCACAATAATCATTACATCTTTTTGTCGTTCCATTGTTATATACTCTTTTGCTTTCAAAAACACGAAGGATCAACAGCCCATTTATGGTCTTCTCTTAATTGATCATGAATTTGAAGCACACGTGACATATTTTTTATAAAGTCATGATTTTTTTTATTCATTTTGTTTAGTGCTGAGTATTTGCATTGGCAGTACTGGATTTTTCTAATTTAGATGTGCCCGGTGTACGACTATCACCTCAACCGACAAGACTGTAACACAATTGGAGAAATATGGAAGTACGAAGTAAGAGGAGTACCTCTACCTACCCCTTCTGGAATTACAGGCGTGCAAATATAATTCGCAGAATATTTATACGCCGGTACAAATGGAAAACCGGCTCCAACTGTGTCCAATTCTATAGCGTCTCAGCATGCGATGTCTGACACTGCACCTAATATTAATTACTTAACTCTGTAACAGCACTCTCCTGTAATAAATTACTTTGTCAGTTCGTTGTCTCTACCATGTCGTAACTATGTTTTAAACTATACTCTATATTGTTGAAAATCTTGTAGAGTCGTTAACACGACTTTAACGTAGAGTTACTGCGTTTAACGTTACACTGAAATAAATTCTACGCAATGAATTATCAAATCAATTTACTCATAATGAACTTTTGATAAACATAGCCACTCAATGCGTTAACAATTTTATTGAATTAATAATTTTGTTACTAAAAACGCAAAGTGACCGGCAACGGTTATATACGAAGAGCTGAATATACTTGTAGAACTCAGTGGCGTGCTATTTGATCGGCCTATGCCCAACAGTAGGCGGGAATAGAGTGATGATTATGTTGATGAAAACTATATGTAAACTCTGATTAAGTATTTATAATTATATTAATAAACTTTTATATGTATAAAGTTAATGTTTTGTGTAATGTGTGGGACTTTGCTCTTTTTGGCATTAAATTCATTGCGTACAACTTTAATACCTTATTATTATATCGTCTCGCAGGTCCCTTATGGTTAGGCAGAGAGAAATATTTGCACCCCTACAAGTGACACGTGTCTTCTATATTCATCGCTCTGTACACGCACACCGAAATCTAAAACCCCGTCACCGTGTACCTAGCCTTTATAATCAAGATTGCACACAGAGTATAACTCCAAGATAATACTGGGAATTTCATGTTAAAAAAGCCCCAATACTATTTTGTCCGACGTTGGGATCGAACCCAGGGCACCTTACTCAACAGTCGCGTTTGCAATCGCTAAACAAACGTGGCCTCCTACTAAATACATGTTTGAATTATTACTACAATTTAGAGTATTTGCAAAGCTTATGTTTTGTGAAATTAACAGCATATGTAACTAACTCGTCGGCTATTTTATTTAATTTTCTTCTATCGCATTTGTTGTGCAATGTATATATATTCTTAATACATAACATGTGTACATAAAACACATACTATATATACAGAGCAGTGAGCGGGCCACGAATCAATTTAATAACAATAATGAGTATTCTGTTGGAAGCCGCGATAGAGGCCAGTGAATTGATATCAAGCTAACTTTTCTACACCACTTCACGTCTCTAACCAACGGGATTGTTTCGGTAAATGGAAGAGATTCGTCTTGTACACTCTGATTGAGGTACGTTGTATAGGGCTGTCATGCATTGATTTATTTTTACCATTTTTATACCATCATGCCCGGTCCTTTACAGGGTAGGTAGACAACAATGAACGCCGAACATTGCTATCTTAAAATTCTTGTTGGAAATCAGTCTCCGTGGTTAAGCTCGGTGAGATTTGCGGTCCTATTCGTCATCGGGACGTTCTACAGCTTCTTTGTCGAGTCGATAGCTGATCGTGAGTGAACAGCCATCGTGGTGAAAAGATTAGTCGCAAGGATGAATTAGTCGCAAGTCGCAAGGAAGTCGCAAAGCCAGGATGTGCCGAGCAGTGTTCATACTAAATCAGACACGAAGTACCTGTTTTTTTATATTCTGTGCGTTTTGTTAATTTCGTATATTAGTGTTGTACCTACTCTTATTCTCATTCTTACGTGATGTAATCGAATATGTGGTGATGAATAAGTCATTTCTATTACTACCTATAACTACCTTGCTTGTATTATATATAGTCTTACTACTCTTATTATCAGGTACCATGTTTATATTTATTTATTGCTTCTTTCAAAATTAAACGGCGTTGTGTAAAGACTTTCGTATATATTCATTTATTTAAATTATTCATTTTAAAACATTTATAAAAAAAAATTATAACAAAAAAGAATTTAATGCCCACAATTTCAGTGCTCGTTCAATTGATTTAGTGATTAATGTCGAGGGCAGAATAAAGTTTAAATAATTTCATTACATAATATTTCCCTAACAGTTGGCAACCCTACCAGTTACCTAATTCCCTCGGTCAATGTACACCTCAGTGTGGACACAGCTCGCGCTGATGATTTAAAGTTAACAAGTCATTCCGAGAACTGACTGTTTTGATACCTAACCTCACACCGAACGTTGCAAAGTAAAGACGCCTTTATTTTTAGCGCTGTCATAATTCAATAAATAAACATTATTTAATTAAGTCCTATAGTTCTTTACCGAGAACTGAGTGTGCCTTAATGCCTTTCGTAAATACGAATCGCAATAATTTTCATATATTTTTTTTTCATACTTATATTTATGATCTTTTATGTAAATCACATATTATACATATATAATTATATTATACTGCCTCGTTGGTCGTGTTGGTTGCAAGCGCGACTGCGATCGGGAGGTCCTGGGTTCAAAGCCCGGGTTGGGTACTATTGAATTTTCTTAGATTTTCTAGTAGTAGCTCGGTGTCTGGATTCTTCACTAGTGATACCTGAAACTTAAAATTGACGAAATGTGCATTAATAGTTGAACCATAATGTGATAACCTACTGGAGTCAACAAGCTTAGAGTATCTATTGTAAAATATATCAAATAATCTAAAAGAAAGCAAACAAAGAAATAGAAAAAATGTATTAAAAGTACAATAAAAATAGATATAATAAGTAACTTCACGCCTGTAATCCCCGAAGAGGTAGGCAGAGGAATGCGGAACACTCCCACGTTTCACCAGTTACT
>DWTO01000186.1:0-25128 GCA_018244755.1 Jemadia pseudognetus
AACGTGGGAGTGGTTCTGCATTCCTCTGCCTACCTCTTCGGGGATTACAGGCGTGAAGTTACTTTTTTTTTTTTTTTTAATTTAAAAAGTAATAAACTACGTATCACACGTAGAATTGAATAAAACATAAAGTATACACAAAAATAAAAAAAACAGATGTAACTCATACGAAAAGCTTATACTGTCTAGTGCAATGGTAAGTACGATCGGGTATTAGACCCAAGTGTGTACTCACTCTTAGAAGCGGCATTTCACATCAGTATAACGCTACATGTTCTTATCGGGAGCGCATTATGATCGTATTAACTGTTTTACAGCACAGTAGGTGTGTAATTTGCCGCTAAACGATGGCACACGATGGATTTATAACTGCTTTTCCTATGTATCTTGTGCTTTTTACATGCGATCAGAGACAATAACTTCAATCGCACATTATTATTCAAAGCATATTTTCGCTAAAAACCCCTATGACGTTTTCTGTTGTACATCAAAAACAGTTATCTATGTTTGCGGCTTTTGTAGAGCCTGTAAGTCTGGGGATGCTTGGTTAGGTATAACTTGTGAATTGATTGCGCGCACATGTGCCTTTTACGATTGTAAAATACCGTCACGCTCTGTATTCGCAGATTGTAAAAAAAAGTACAGACGAATTGAATACCTCCTCCTTTTTGAAGTCGGTTAACAACTTTAGCTTATTTAGCATTACTCTATTCTTACTCAGATATAACATAGAGCACCTACAGTGTTGTAGTGGTTAGTTCTAGACGTATTGAATACCTCCTCCTTTTTGAAGTCGGTTAATAAAATAATCGTGAAGCGCGGGAGTCTATTATACTCCTCTGCCTACCTTATCGGGGATTACAGGAGTGAAATTACTTTTTTTAAATACATTATGTACTGTTACCATATAATAATTTAATCAACATCAGGTAATACTAAAACTTATCAACTTTCAATTTGTACTTTCTTTGTTCACAGTTTTCAAACGCTTTGACATCAACCAACAACCCTCTACTGCTCCCAACTTTGGATTTTCTAAGGTATGTACGACATAATTACATACATATTTTTTTTCCTTTTGTAATTTGCCCACATTTAATATTATCACCATATAGAGGATAAAGATGAAAAAGTAATGTAATTACATTTATCATCTCTGAAAACAAGCAGGGCTGTCAACATTAACCATTTCATTGTTTAACCGTTGGACAAGAGTCCCCTAGCATGTAAAGTTTTAAGGTCATAAGATAAAGCCAACGACGCTAACAAAATTAGTTTCTCATTACAATTTCTTTCTGCTAATTTTATCACAAACTACATAATTAATCTCGTTATGACTCAGTTTATTCTAAATTAATAACTGATTAATGTTAATCGTATGTATACTTTTGAAATATTGGCCTGCTTCGTGAGGCGAGTGTGTGTAAAGCGCGACTCCTAATCTCAAGGTCTTCGGTTCGATTCTCTTGATTGTTATAACATAGAAATTCTAAAAAATGTTATATATTGACATTAACATAAAATTAACTAACTTGTTGGTCTTGTTGGTTGCAATCACGACTGCCGATCGGGAGGACAGGCACTATTCAATTTTTCTAATTTACTTTTTCTAATAGTGGTTTGGAGTCAGGTTTGTGCCCGTGCCCGGTGTATGGCAATACGCTCACCACCTATTCCATTGTGGGATATAAACGTAACTGGTGAAGTGTGGGAATGTGCCACACTCTTCTGCCTAACTCTTTGGGGATCACAAGCGTTATGATATGTTTTGTAATATTGGTCGACATAAGAAAAGCGGCGTAGACATTTATTACAAATAAAACTCTTACAAATTATACAATATAGGCACATGTATATTACTAAGAGCATTTGGAATTAACATTTTTATTTATGTAAGCCTGATAAATGTCATGTAATTCAAATGGACAAACATCAGATTTCATTTATTTTTCATTTATATAAACATTGCCTTACAACACCGACTCTACAATTAAACAGTATTTACAGTTCCACAATTCGTGTTTCCCACGCGTGAGTGGCGATTTATGCCGCTTTACGTATTATGTTATCATTCCTGTCTCTTTCATACACGGTTTGTTATTGTTTGGTTAGAAAAGGAGGGCAATATAAAATGCGTATTTAAATTAAAGTAAGGTCAATATTAAAGGGGCGGGATCTGTGGTAAACCACTCATTAACTCTGATTTGGGGGTTTCGATCATAATTTGGAAGCGATTTTTTATTGCACAGGTTCAAACAGGCATTTAATTTCGAATCATTGGACTCAACCCATTAGTAATTTGCTTTGGGAGTCTTAAATAGTGACTGAGGGCCAGGGCATATCTAATTAGTGTCTCATAGCTTTCCACAGATTAGTCCGGCAAGCCGCTGATAGTAAATTTTTTTAGGAAAGAAAATCAGAAATCGGTTATTCGCTGATAACAACCAAAACCATTTTAACGTTCACGTTAACCATTTTAACGGTTAACGTGAACTAATGACTGAATGACGTGAATTAATGGGGACTGCTGTGCCCGGAGTATGGCAAAAGGCTTGCCCTCTATTCCATACCGGGACTCCATACTCCAACCAGGACCATAGCACTCCTCCGCCTAACTACCCGGTAAACAAAATGATTAAATCATTCTGTTCATTACCTTCAATATACCCGACAGCATGAATAACTTGCAAAGTAACTAACAGTGTTTCTCAATAAATATGAATGGTTACATCGTAATTGGTTTTGTAGTGTTTCTGAATGATTTTAATTAATTTATTAATAACTGGTTAATATTTTTAACTTGTCATGTTCATGAAATAGCAATTATAGGTTTTATAAAATATATTATAATTTTTGGGAGACCTGTAATCTATATATTTTTTTATTATTGAACAACCAACTGAACGAATTGATCAGCGTAGTTTAATTTCACCGTATAGTAACAACATAATGTCATGGTGAGATGCAACCATAACCATTAATTTATCAGTAACCAGGTAACTCAAATGTAGTATGGTTATGCAATGACATAAGAACTGGTTACGTAACATGCGGCATATAGTTACGAGATCGGTATTTATAAATATCTGCCTATTAAATATATGCGCTCATAACTGTACCTATCTAAGGTACCATAGAATATATGTACATACTTATGACATTCGTTATATTTGAAATTACGATTTTGGTTTGATTAATTTTAAACAAATATCTCTAAAGTATTTCTTTTGTTACAATTTGAGCCTCAACTATTTTATAATTTTTATCTCAATATTTTTTATTCAAATGAGAAAATTCCCGAGATATTACTTAACATCTGTCATTCGAACAACGAAATCAAAACTGAAAATACACAAGAAATAAGCCAGGATAATGCTTATATTTATTATAACAGTATTATCCCAAATTAGGGGTAGTGTACACCCACGTGTACAGATAGTTCGCGCTAATTTTGACACAATGAGTGTTTACGCTAATTCTCCTTTAGAAAACACCTCGGCACCAACTAGTTGGTTTATGTGACAAACGCAATTGTGCGGTGAGATCGCCGATGTGACTGTGTGCCGATTTAATATATTCTCCGGCTCGAAACGAAATTTATTTTTATAAGTTGCGACTTCTTAACATATTTATACATTTAGGACTACAAAAGTTTAACTTGGAATTATGCTCACCGTGCTACTAAATGTCAATTTTGACAACATAGCGATATTAATGCTAACTCAACGATTGAACACTAAGTAGAAAGTTTAATACTAAAAACGTTTGTTGCTTATCGGTTAGTTGAACCTATCCCCTAACCTTAGTTTAGCTTTCTTTAATACCTTACCTAGAAATTAAATGTATGATCCTTCATAAGTACGATCTTAGTCGTTTATCGTATCGTAAGGTATAAAATTTCCACTTAATATATTCCCTCCATAACTCAGATGTATCGCGGTCGCGGTGAATAATAGAAACTGGAGCGAGAACGCTAAGCCTAAGGCGCGCCGCTTACCTGTGCGTTTAGGGAAACTTTGTATTAAAACTTCAGAATAATTATTATTCAATAATCGGGATATTGACCGATAACATAAAGGCTTTCCTCAGTTGATAGATATGCGCCCAGGCTCTAGGGAAGGCAATAGAACCCGATTAAATATACAAATTATAAAAAACAAATCGGTCAATTTTTATGTCTTCTATTGTAAATCACTTATATTAATAGAAGATTTATTCGTCACCTGAATCTGAGTCTACATCGCCTTGAACATAAAGAACGGCAAGAAGTAAGCGCCTCGAATGACATTCTCCTAATTATAACTGAATCTCCAACAAAATCAGCTCAAGTTTAACCCAGCATACTACTTGTACCGTTTTCATTTTCTCTTTTAATTTTAGAAGTGTTTTCCTTTTTAAATCATCTCGGACACTTTTAGTTCAGTTTGTTATTTTTGACCGTTTTATCATTCAATTGTTGGAAGACGAGCGTCCTCTAAGCGCAGGTTTGGTCACGATGTTTTCCTTCACCGTTATAGCATGTGATATTTAATCTTAAAACACACATTTTGTAAGGAGGTACGCGCTAGGATATGAACCCGGGCCCCCGGTATGAATAACTGAATTTCAAACTTCTAGATTGCCGCTGTTTTATGGGTTAGGTTAATTTAGTTTAACAATACACATTGTCACACTAGTATATCATAATTATGATAATACGACGATTTGTTCTCAGTATAATATAATTTAGTTTCATTTTGATCTGTTTAATTGTGCGAGCATCCTTACGTCGACTGTTATTATTCCTTGCAACATATGAATTCCATATGCAATGAAGTAAGAGAGCACAGCGAATTTTTTGCTCGTTAATAAATGTATATTGTATAATATTTAAAAAGTAATATACATAAACAAATGTATATGTATACTTATATGGATAATTTACATATACACATGAATATAACATCACGCTTGTAATCCCCGAAGAGGTAGGCAGAGGAATGTAGAACACTCCCATGTTACGCCAGTTACATTTCCGTCCTACTATGGAATAGAGAGTGAGCCTAATGCCAAACACTGGGCACATATCCAGACTCCAAGTCACTACTATAAAATCGAAGTTAGGAAAACTAAGTACGGGGAACAATAATGACATCATTAGCCACTCTTTATAGTATAAATACAGAAGTGTAAATAACCTTGCGTGTTCGGTTGTCGGCAGGCGCTCAACGGTTTCCTGATGATGATGACGCAGAACGGCAAGCTCTTGTACATATCCGACAACGCCGCGGAGTACCTCGGACATTCCATGGTGAGTACACCATTGTATTATGCTACGTATCCACTGCTAGTTTCAAAAGATAGCTGTTTGTATGTTTGTCTAAATTAAAATGCAATGGATATTTAAAACTTGAAATAATCAAATTTTACGAGATCGTGAATTCTTTACAAACGACATTTTCTATACGTCATTATACAATGAGGTGAGGAAATTTTTTATGTAAACATCGACACTAGCTAGGGCTTTTCGTGCCATAAACAGTACATAAATACATGATCCGTATTAGTCTTGATTAGAAATGTGATGTAATTTGGCTTATCTACTCACGCAGATATACGTATAAATCAAAATTATATGTTGTATTGTTTAGATTCTACCACTCATCAACATGTCAAAATAAACTGACCACAACGAGTTTGTAATATTAAGTTGGTAACAAAGGTTCTAATCGTAATAATCAGCGATCAGATACTATTATTTTCAACAGCCAGTACTTCATACGGCTCCATAACTGGATTAATTATCGATTTAATTCATAATTATCGATTTAATTTAATAGCTAACGCTCAGGATGAATTAAATCGATAATTCATGTATTAAATTTTTGAAATACTAAATATGTATTATAATTACTATATCGTCATACTGTAGGAAATTAAAAGTTACGAAAAGGCGTTTCGTTTGATATCAGCCTTAGGAAATTTGAAGTATTTTAAAACCCAAAAAAACACTTCAGACCACGAAGTTCCGTCAATACTTACATCTATGTATATAGGTACACTATTCTGTACACTTGGTATAGCGAAATCAATACGACTTGGTGGCTAATTTTTCAAGCTCCGTGCTCGCCGGTGGGCCGGATACCGACCCCGAATAGTTCGTCGTTAGCCTGCGCTTGCGCCGATAAATTAATCAAAGCGTTTTATTGTTCGCCGCGCTCTGTACAGGTTGATTTGTAACGTGATAATCACGCCGTTGGGATCATACTTGTTTGTAAGCTGCGAGTTTTTGATGTGAGGTTGTTGAACAATATAAAGCTTAACTTTGATTACTGAGTTATTGTAAGACTAAAGTTTGAGAATTAATTAATTGTAAAAGTAAAGTTTGAATGTAAGAAATTTACTCTCACTTTATCACTGATAATTTTTAAGTTCACAAAACTCATAAAATGTTATAAATTGTTACAGTACTATATAAAAGTTATTAAAGTCAAAGAATTGTAGATATCTACAATTCGATGCAATTTTTCCACAACATATAAAACACCTTCAGATATCACCTAGTAAACATTTTTTCATTAATGCCTTGACAGTTAACGCTTGAGCCCTATTTTTTATAACATACTGTATATAGACCACTTTTAATGTCCGCGTGAAAGACTTAAAATGACATGTAGGTACATTGCACAATAATTTCGATAGTGATTAATAACTTAAGCAGTCAAGATCAAAACTGCGCAGACCCTTATCGTATCTGTTTATAGTTTCATATTCCACGTGAACAGTTCTATTATCTAGCGAAGCTTCGATCTGACAGACTGTCAGATCATAGATAAAATCAACGTAGGTAACCAACGGAGTCAACAATTCGACAAAGTGTTTATCTGGATATTAGAGAACAAGAATGTTTATGTTATATAGTTGAGTAAAATGATCAAATGGAAAAAAAGCTATAGTATATGGTTTCAATCTTTGGCTTGACAATGGCTGCAATTATTTTGATGCTCCACTGATAGGCACGAGCCTTTTTGGTAACTCCAGGAGCCTTAGAGCGCATGAAGTTGGCCCTACGGAAATTAACGGATTCATAATTTTGATGTATTGAAAATTTCAATCTTTGGCTTGACAATGGCTGCAATTATTTTGATGCTCCACTGATGGGCACGAGCCTTTTTGGTAACTCCAGGAGCCTTAGAGGGCATGAAGTTGGCCCTACGCAAATTAACGGATTCATAATTTTGATGTATTGAAAACTTACTAGATAGTTTTCTAATTATTGTCAACCAATAAAATTAATCGACAATTAACTTGGTCACTAAACAACTTTGACAGCAAAATATTTATTTCACTTATGGGTTTAAGTGAAAAATGATTTATTTCGCGCAGCTTGTCTTTCGTTAATAATGACATCTAATAGCGTGACAAGTCATGAAAATTTATATCTAGTTGCATTTAGCAATGGATCAGACAGACGAGGAAAACCTTACTTATAAGATAATGAAATAATCGTAGTACCTTAATTGATTTGAGATCAATTTAAAATCCATTCAAAGACTAAGTTTTAGGGCATTGTGGAAATAGAATCCGTTAGAGTTTTGGAACCCTCTGTGCAGTAAACGATACAGCGTATGACACAAAGCATCTAATAAATCCGAAACTAGTCGATCTGAAGCAACATAAATGGGAGTCACAACACGGGAGTCAAATGAGCTTAAGATTATTTGCTATAAAACAATTACAACCACGTCACCACTATTACGGGACAGGTAGAGAGCGGCGAGTACAAAACCTACCCTTATAGATTTGACATGCATTGTCCTAAATCATCCCTCTTTTCATATATCCGCTCCATCCCTCACCAACATCAGTATATGAATAAGGTGTATTCATCATTAAAACTATAGCCGACTTTCGATCTGCTATAGATGCATCGCGCTACCAGTTAAGACGAACTAATACGACTCACCCCTTATTTAGGTTTGTGTCTCTATAGGACCACAGGTTGCACTCGGATCATTCGACAATTCTGTTGTGATGTCTCGCTCGAACGGACTGTCAGATGTCGTGAGATAGGGCAGCGAATCGTAGATACACATCCGGGCAGCTACGGTGCCGACAGATAAAGATCGTTCGCTTTTATTGTTTACTTTTAACTCGTCTGATTGGACCCACCGAGTATCTATCGACATTACGTGGAAAAGCGTGTGAATCTGATTCTTGGAAGGATATTTACAATATATATGAAACATTCTTGCAAATGTTCTGCAGTTATATCGTTACGCTGACGGCGCCGTGCAGTCGTTCAGACGAATAATTGTTGTAGCCGCATTTTTTTGGTGGTTATTGTACACGTGAGGTGAAACATGGGTTTGTACTATACTCCTCTGCCTATCTTTTCGGGATTCCAGTCATGATGTTATAATTTAGGTGGTTATCATATCCTTTGATAGCTTCATTGTTGAACACAGGTCTTCACTTAGAACGGTAAAGGTTAAGATCATAGTTTGTCGCACCGCCTATTTGCGGATTTTAACACTTCACACAGCTTCATTCAACATTATGGCGAATCCTAAGATATACCGGTTTCCTTATAATGTTTTCCTTTTTGTTACTTATAATGATATTTAAACTTAAAAATCACATTTTTATATAGAAATGCTCACTAGGATTTGAACCAAGGACTCCTGAAATCGAAGGCTGAATTCTAAACTACTAGGTTATCATTGCTTCTAGTAGGTATAATAACAGTGATAAATTTTATATACTATTTAAAATGCACGCGTTATATAAAATTTAATTTAATTATAGAAAGTTTTAGAGATATTACTCTTAGAGGAATTAATTAGAAGGCAGTACGAAATGAAAGGTTACAAGTTAAGTAGGCTCCACATTAGCATGTCGTAATATCGATCGTACATTTACATTTAAGATTACGAGCGTTCACTGCTAATTGAACTATCCGTTTAATTCATCGATAAAAACTATCTCGAGTCTGCTATCTCCTCTTACTGCAAACACAGTTTACCAAAGTCCATCTCAATCGGTCCCATAACTCAACCATCGGCTGTATTCCCACGATACCGTTCTTATAAGCCCCGTAATATAATGATCGATATTGATCGCCAAGCCAACATTAAACGCTAAACTGAACTCTAAAACCATCAGCATAGGAACCAATTCAGGATACACGCACCCTAGACTCCAAGCAATATTTTATTGTTATTCTGCAATTAAGATTAATGATAAGATTTTAGAGGCAGTAAGTGCTTAATCCAAACATCTAGTTAAAAACTATGCCGTCTCGTTAATATGCCATTTATAAGGGCAAATTATTGTGTGGGAGTGACCTATTGATGCACGGCAGTATTAATGATGTTCTTAACTGATTGAACATATAATAGTGTTTATAAGCTAGTTTATTATAATGCCTAAACGCATTTATTACAAATGGGAGGTACCGTCTTTCGATTGTTGAAATGTTTTATTGCCTACCATTAAGTACAGTATTAAAGGCATATGAAATTCGCCTTAACTTTCTCTTAACTTATGAAGTTGTTGAGCCCGCGCGCTCAAACCACACACGTCGAGGCTAAAAGCCAATCGTAAACAATAGAAAACGCACAATTCAATATGCAGTCCGAACAATGTAATAATAATACGATAGACAATGCTCTTTCGTCGCGCTAACCACCGTGCCGATTTATTGATGCTAACCATTAATACCTTTGTAATAACAGAACCATTATGATGGGATCTTGAAAATTAATGCAATACTTCCTCTCGTATGTGTGGATGTTCGGTGTGAGAGGAGGGGGGCGGGTCTAGTTATGCTGGGCAGGTCGGGCGGACGTATCCGCGCCTACCCCCGCGGCGATACAGTATTTATCACTGTTATTGTGAGCCTGCCCTTTGTAGCTGAAGGAATATCAGGAATGACTTCACAAGCGTTGACGTGACACTATTGTTCGTAATGTCAATTGTTATCGAGTAAAGGGCAGCCGTTGCAATGCGAAAGGACGTTTGGCGGTGTGAACACGCGATCTGAGATCTCTGTGAACGGTGTGGCTTACCTTTTAAGTTCGGCTGTAATACTTTCGTCATTGCGGATTCGAGTCATTCCACGTAAAATGAAATCAACTATAAAAACCTTACATACATACATATCTTCACGCCAGGTTCCTTACGAGGTAGGCAGATAATTCTCAGAACCATCAGTTATTACACTTACTTTAATTATCTACTATTTTTATAAGTATGAATGTCATATATGATTATTACTTTTGAATGATTTATATATGAAATTCTGTTTGTTTCATGGTCAGTAAAAAATAAAATCATTTGTTTCCTATGGCACATTCTTCATTTTTTATCTGTTCTAAATCTATACCAGCTGTATAGAACGATGAATAAATTTCAACACTTATCCATCTCAATATTTACAATGCATAGTATACTGAAACATCAGAGGCGTAGCCGCCGCAAGGCTCGCTTCCAAATTGGTGCACGTCAGACACGATCGCTCAAAAAATTGACAAATGCCGGAGCGGCCGGTCAAAATTAATACGCTATAAATCAAAACGTACACAAACATTCATTTGTAATGCAATTAGGGCGAGCTCTGCACATCATTAATCTACACATCCGGAGGCCCGCTCTGTTTGTATAACACCACAAACATTTGTTATAAGACCTCGCATCGTATAGTGCATAATATGTTAATCATTAACAGGTCGAGATACGATACGCATTTAGATTTGACTGATGCGCTGTTAATAAACTGTTTGAAGTGAGACGCGTTTAATATTACGATTTTTAACAGAATATTATGTTTAAAGATGATGTTCGGTTCTTCAGTATTTACTCTTGGCAAAATAACAGTAGGTACCTACTTTATTATCGACGAAATATTTGTATGATGAAGTGGCCTTTTTAAATATAATGGAAGGTCTATTTTTAGTATCAGCCTTATTATTTGAAATAATTGATGTACGATCCTTGAGCATTGATTGAGAAGTCCTAGGTTCGATTCTCGGATCGGCTACTATTTAGTTTTCTACCTTGAGATTCCTAGTGATGGCACAAAGTCTGGATTAGTGTCCGATGTATTGCAGTGGACTAACTTCCTATTTCGTAGTGAGTTATATAACATAGCAGGTGAATTCTGAGAGCTTACTACACTCCTCTGCCTACCCGTTCTGGCAACTAAAGGCGTTAATTTTTGTTATGTTTGTTTAAATAAATACAATATGAACATAAAAACAAAGAATTACAAATCATTAGAAGCGCTCCTCATAACAAAATAAACTTTGCTATATCCGATGTAAAGATAGACGTTACGATGCATACAATGAAGCAAATCGGAATATTTCACAATCGGTTATAAGTAGAGCAATCATCTTCCGTATCACAGACCAATCTAAATGTTGGTATAAAACACAGAACTAACGTGAAATAGACATGTCTAGTGCGATTCTATCGCGAAATGACATACACACCGGGACATGGCCATTAGTATTTCGGGGATATAATGTGACACACACATATATATATATATGCCGTATAGCTGATGAAAACCTTTGTGTGACTCTGTACTTATATAGAGCGAAGCATTGCTGAAATAATAATAAAAAATATCCCTCTTCTATTCTGCGGTTGGATATCTCACACTGACATTGTAGTGGAATATAAGCGCGCCACAACGCAAATATGTCAGATCTATTACACAAGCGGTCTATAGTCTAACGGGGCGCACAATACAACACAGTATCAATTGGAAATAACGAAATCAAGAGAAAGCGACGTCGAAAATAATTCAACAGATATAGAGATAAATTCTATGGGACTACACCGCGGCGATTAGGATTCCACCTCGAAAAATGCAACGTACGTATTTTTAAACTGTAAAGTACTTCGATAATACCACGTATGTGTAAAACAATGCTGGCGCAATAGTGTATGTTTCGTCAGTGCACCGAATATTTGAGGTCAAAAGACTCCAAAACTGTGTGTGCTTGTTAGGGCTTTGTGTTCTCTGCCAACCCCGCAAGGGATCTGATTTAACGATAAATAAAAATAATCTTTATTATAACAAATCAATGATAACAAGTCAGTAATATTATATATAACAAGACCGAATGATATTTTTAATTTCACGTAGACTCAGTAAAACAATTGGATTCTCTATGCGTTAGACTTTATTGCGTGGAGCACACAATTTGTGAAATTTTGCAATGTTAGGCGCGGTCGGTGTACGGATGAGTGAACGCTAGGGGCGAACATTCACCAACGAACTTCAGGAGGTAAATAACGCGGAGCATACCAATCGCTGTAGTTACGTAATGGTTGTGAAAACGTCGCCGTAGGTTTAGGTATACGGTTATTTAAATACCTACCCGATATTTTCCTTGACACTTGTGCTTTTCAGCGACAATGAATTCCGTTACAAGATTTTACAGAATACAACATTATAAAACAATCATGGTTCTAGAATGTTCCAAAGCAGATACATTTTAATGAAGCTCATGATTTCCTACATAAGTTAGCAAAATACACAAACACACAATCGCCTGATAGAAAAAATAAATAATAATAATATCAAAAGAAAATGTTTCGCTTAGATCTCAATATCTTTATGTTATTTGAAAATCCGCTAAGAGATATCGAGATAAATTCAATGGGCCTACCGCATCGCAATATTAATACAGTAAAATAAACTGAATTAATAGTAGGTAATAAACATAGTAGAATCGTTTTATTGTAGGTAGCATACAAGAAACGCTCCATTGAAATATCACTCAATAACTTTGTATATTGTTATGGAATATATGAAAAATCGAATCACAATGTTAAATAACGCAATGTAACTATACCTTCTTATATATTGACCATAAAATTTATCGTTCATTCCAAGGTATATTCAAAAGTTATAAATGAGATAAGAACGTAATTGCAGGATTCACTTATGTTCTAATAAATTTCTTAACGTTTTTTCCCCAGCTCGAATTCTGAGGAAGCATTTTCCCTTAATCCTTCATCACCATCATCACCGGCCTATTTCAGTCCACTGCTGGACACAGGCCTCCCCCAAAGAGCGCCATCGCGCCCTGCGCTCGACTTGCCGCATCCGGATTCTGCCTGCAGCCTTTTCCAGATCGTCATCCTTAGTCCGTACTCTGTCTCAATTTCCATCTCCATTTAGTCTTGGTGTATCTGACCATCAATTCTACATACAAACTGTAGGGCAAAACCCGACGCTTGCAACGTGCCAGTAATTTTACTGCAGTTTTTTACTTCTTCAGACAGGTTTATACCTAATGTAAATCTAATTCTATAATTACCTACACATGTTTTAAATTACGCTGAAATTTACCTTATTACCCACTTATGATACTGTTGTCTAGTTTTAGATTTAGTTGACAAATTTTGTCAGAGTCTCAGCAATGTACAACCTGAGCATTAGAGCTACAAACCTCCTTGGACTATACATAATACAATTTAGTACAGTCACAGACACAATTGTTAAATATCAACAAATTTATCCACTAGTATATCGATGACCTAATTTCAAATATCGAATTAATTCCTAACAAGATGCTCCTAAATTTGAAACTCCGATCAAAATCATTACCGTTACTAACGCGTACAGGAAATCAACAAGCAAATGAGAAAAATACAAACACATATAAAGAAATACTTAAATGTAATCTTAATCTGAATTATTCAATAAGTTCTCACAAAGACGCTTCTAAATTCAAAACTCCGATGTAAATGGCACATTCAAGGTCAGTAGCATTACTAAGTTGTGCAAGAGAGGAACAAGCAAACGAGAAAATTACTCGTGTTGCAAATAACGAGAATTGGACACAGTCAATTAATACGCCACTGAATAATTAACGGTTTCCTTGGTATCACCATGTTGTTTGCCTTCCATTGTATTGATATGACGCGTATAGGAAAATTTATGCTTTCGTACTGTGATATTATCTACAGTATTATAATGATAACTCTATGCGCTTGCGCAACGCTACGCAATGTCTTGATTACCGTACTTCGTAACTCGAGAGATTTGCATTCGACTCGTTTTACGTGTAACAAATGGAAGTTGTAATAAGCAATACTATTGATAGATGTCTATACATATTTATACATGTACCTAGTGGCTCGGAGTCTTGAATTTGTGAGTGGAGTATGGCCATCCATTCCATAGTAAGACGTAAACATATCTGGTAAAATGTGGGAGTGCACTACACTCCTCTGCCTACCTCTTCGGGGATTACAGAGGTGATGTTACATTTCTAATATTTGGTAATTTATCGTACACATAAAATACACATGATTACAAATTTTCTTGTGACTCTATGAATAAAATTTTATGCTGTATAGTAATAGTCCAAGAAATTATACACATTAAATTGTGACCGTCACTATAATCATGTTTAAGACACATCTTTATGTATCAAGAATAATTACAATCGACCTCAGTAGCTGTGCCCTAGTATTTTTTTACTTGCATTAAATTTATTTTGGCAGTTATACGATAAATTATACATATGCATTTGTGACGTGCACTGCGCTGATAGTGATGTATGTCCGCGGTATTACTTCCGGTATAGAAGACGAAGTTTCTAGAACGTCTCAAAGTTTATAACCTCTATTTTCTCTAAACGCTCTAGAGAATTCTCTGTAGAACATTTTCGCCCCCCATGCGCTTTGTGGGCGGGCGGTGCACACAATTATGTCTTAACGCGAGCGCGCGACAGGTGGGCGGGAAGCACGTCGAGCGCGTGACGTCTGCATGACGTCAGGCATAGGGCTAGGGAACACACAAATTGAATGGTCTTTGGTCATTTGCTTATAAAACACAAAAGAAATACCAACAAAACCGGCGTCCATGTATGAAGACAGTGATGGATGTTAAATCAAGTTATATCTAACAGGTTAGAGATATTTTGTGTTCTGTGCTTTCTGTCTACCCTCGTATAGAACTTGGCGTGAATGTATAAAGAGATACGAAAAAATTATAGGGAATTTTGTTTGAGACGACTTTATTTCTATACAATTGAACTGAATAACAAACATTTTAAAGTGTTAATTATAGGTACTACGAAGATTCCACATTGCCCATGCCATAAACATACCACCACATGAAGCAAGCTAGATATAGTCTGCTTCTTGATTGATAACCACTGCCATTACTATTAACGAATGTAATATTTGTTATAACTCTTCCTGTCCGAGCACAGTCGACAACCCTGGCGTAGAAATAAATTCTAGATTCCATATCGAGTGAGATTTTCTTAAGTTTGCACGAGAGCTATGATTTAATTAAACTTAATAAAGCCGACCGAAGGTAATTGAAATTTGTTTATTATTATTCAGAAAACGACTGTAATTGTAGTACGAATATATTAACCTTGTCGGACCCGACTGCAATGTCGGTTCGCGCTGATTTTCTGTAACATTCAAGCATAATAAAACACTTTAAAAAATATACATTATATTTTCGAAAAGTAATTTTTAGCGCCACTAAAATCATTTTACAATTATTATATAGGTCGTTGGAACCCTATTTCTTTAATTAACATCAATTGCAAATAATCGGATACAATAACCCCCCCCCCCTCTCCCTTCCATACTAGCAATTTACTCGTAAATAAAAGAATTACAGTGATGAAACTTTATTCCCATGAATACAATGTTATATAGATTTGTTTTAATAGTATTATACGTCTCATATCAAACACTCTCATTGGGCTCTAGGTTAATTTGTTAGATGAAAATTTAAAAAGCGTCTATTGCGAGTGCAGACGAACAAAAGAAAGGCGCACGCTAATTGCGGAACTGGGAACGTCGCCGCAGAGTCAAAGCAACTTTTATTTTTAAAGAGCCGTATACTTAAGTCAGATTGCTTCGACGTTTTCATCAGTGTGCCGACCGCAAGGTATTATTTTAATCGCAGACCAGCCACCTCTCCTTCATCTACCGTTTGTAGGCTGTTCGCGGAGCTGCGTACGTATATATCGTGGTTTAAAACTGCTCAAAACTTATCTTAGTATTCTTGCTTCATAGAAACACTGAAACAATAATTCATGATCTTAGTGTGCTTGAAACTGATGGTAGTGTGCTTGAAACTGATCTTAGTGTGATTGAAACTAATCTTAGTGTGCTTGAAACTGATCTTAGTGTTCTAGCTTTATAGAAAAACTAAAGCAATAAATAATGCACTTTTCAACTTGCATCAATCCTCCACAGTCGATTCGCCGATATTTCTATAATTTATTATGTTTAACCCTATTTACAATTTCATTACAAAGTTGTTACAGCAAACAATTTATATTACACTAAAGAATGTTAAACATTATTACCAGACAGTTAACTTACAATTCTAACACGTCAATCTAATGTAACATATCAATTTAATATGTATTTATAAATATGAATTATGATTTATTTATGAAGTAAAGTGTAACATAGTATTACATAAATGATTTTAACTCACGCTGGGATTTTTCTCGTACCCATATTAATAATCGTTAAAATACAAATTGCATTTAACGTAAAATAAAACTACGCTTAGGTAATTAAAAACTATAATAGAAATGAAATTATGAATCATACACAATTTTCAATTTTCGAGATTTCAATAACTAATTTATTGTAAAATGCATGTCATATAAATTTTAAATCGATCACTTGCCTAATTAGTAAGTAATCAAAATGAAGTACCGTCCCTATAATTAGAAATTTATCTCTTGAACATATGTATGCATTCTCTTGTTCAGATATATCTACCAGATGTACATATAATAATCATTATAATTATAATCAGTATAACGCCTAAATACTGTTCATTATCCACTTATGATAATAACATATTAATAATATTGTGGGCTGAAAAAACGAAAGAGAAAATCTTTCCAAGATCTCTAAATAATCAAAACTTGTAAATAGAAAGTTCATAGATAGCCACAGAAAATATGAAAAATAATTTCTTATAACATCAAAATCAATCAAACAAATATAATCGTAAGAAAATACAATTGGCGATTGCAATCGGACAATTTGCTACTTAACAATCATAATTTTACAGCGGAACGAATGTGTAAATCTTGTGTGAAGTAATAACAAATACAAAAACGTTATTGTACCAACAGGAAGACCTTTTGATACACGGTGACAGCGTGTACGACGTGATCGACAAGCAGGATCAGCAGGCCGTCAGGTCGGAGCTGTCCCGGGCGCCGGCGGACGGCGAGGACCGCGTATTCCTATGTAGAATGAACGTGGCCAGAAACGCGAGGCGACAGATGCGATTTGGCGATCAGAAGGTAAGAAAATAAACACATTACTCTTTATCACTATTTTCGTAATGCGCGAAATCATTTTTGTATTCGCGCCTTTTCCAAGTAGAATGGCTTTGACAGGTAATACATACGAGTAAATGAAACTAAAGAACGATTCAAGAAACGTCTATATGATGACAATAAAAATTTTCGTTTGACATGTGTGTTCGTTAGAATAAAATACGTAAAAAACTTAACATAAAATAATTTCTAATATTTAAAAGGTTTTTAAATAATTATTAGAAATCATTCAGGAACAAAAGATGCAGGTATGTAACTAATTAAATAAATAACTGAATACTACTATCGCGAATGCCGATCGAGAGGTCCTGGGTTCAAATCTCGGAGTCAAACACTATTGGATTAATCGAACTTTGATTTTCTAGTATTGGCTCGGAATTTGGATATGTGTACGTTGTATAGCAATAGGCTCACCACCTATTCCATCGTGGGACGTAACCGTAACTGGTGAAACGTGGCAGTGTACTACACTCTTCTGCTTATCTCTTAGGGGACTACAGGCGTGATAGTACGTTTTGATACGTATTGAAAAATACCTCAATGGTTATAGAAAGGCTACTAATTCCAGGCCTTAGTTACATGTATTTACGCTAATAATTAATACGCTACATCAAAATGGCCGTAAAATATATTGTACAATAATATGACCTCTCCTTAAACTCTTAAAATATTCAAAGGTTGCAAAAAGATTCAAAACTCAAGTAAGGCTATCGTTTAAATTACAAAACTTATTCTTAAAATGTAAAGCAAAAATTCATTAATGCTGGCGGTTACGATCGACAAATTGAATAGAGATAATTAATATACATAGGTATGTATTACGTAAGGAAAGTCTTAAAAGCATATGTCAGACATTAAGCTTCCTTATGTGTAGTTAATGTCGAGTTAACTATTAACGACATAAGTACATAGCTATTTCATTACTTCCTAAGATTCTAATTAGATATTAAACGCAAATTTATACACATATACAAAATTACACGCATATCTTTACGGAATATTTTAAATGAACTCAATAATATTTTTGATTATAAATACATGAACGGGTAGATACAATTTAAAGATAACATCTAAGATTTCATTAAGGGTTCAAGCAGTATGAAATTATCATTACTTTTACTACTATCGCTAATCGTTATTCGCTTTCACATCCGCGGTGACACAACTCGATTTCAACTCATTACATTATCGTAACAGTTCAACTTTTGACTGCCATCACATCAGCGTACTCGCATCGATAATGTGGAGTCAGTGAAACGATACCAATGTCGAAATTGCATATACATTATAGATGAGCAAGTAATTAACGGGTTCACTTTCGAATCGTTTAAGTGAATATAAAATTACAACATACATTTCCTAAGGTGTGTTTAGATTCCATATACAACTTTTAGTAAAGGTTGTAAAAAGTACTAATTTTCGGTAACATTTAAAGAAAATTGGGAAATTTAATAAAAACATACATATTGTACGATTACGACGACGTAAAATAAAATAAAATATTGAAGTCTAAATACGTTTACAATTTCATTTTTAATCAAAATATATTAATTAATATTACAAAAAAGCAACGTCAGTACGTCAACGTCAACATGAAAGAAATTGACAAAGCTCTGTAAATGAACTTTCATACGTACATAAGTAGTAGGTAAAGCCCGCAGAAATGTTACCTCTGAATCTCACACAATAAAAAAAGATGGGATGACCTGACGTACAAATTGATAGGCATCAGTGGAGTCAAGTTATTACAGGTAATTGAATGCTCAAGTAGGAAAGTGTTGGTGTGAAGAGCCTGCCTCGCTGATGTAATTATTTTACACCGTAAAGCCCCGATCGACTGTAATCAGCCTTATCTCGAGCCACATCGGCACCGCGCATTATGTTTAGTATAGTTTCACACTCACTGGATGAGAAAATTGATTCTAACACGTGACATGTGGTGTTTTGTTTTTGATCTTTCGGTACATTACGGAGATGGAGATAAGAGTAATAAAAGTTTGTATCGTGCTCGTTATAGAACAAATTAACGTTGTAAAAACAGATACATCATGAGCATGTTGCTGGGTTTGTTCGTGTTGTGGTAGATTAAAAATCTATTTGACACGTGTCGTGTAATCAACGAATATTTGGTACCTGTTTAACAATTCTAGCAGCTGTTGCATTAATAGAAATAAAATTTGTTCTAATACAATTATTCTTTACAATTGGACATGTTCACACACGGCCATCTGATCCCAAAGTAAGGAGAACCTGTGTTTTGAACACAATACAATTGTCGATGAATGGTACGTGGATGGAAATCGAAACCAGTAACTCAGCATTCTGGCTAACTTACCATTGGACTTAGGGCCCAATCAATATCGTTTACGAGTCAATATAAATACACTCCTTCAAACTATAACAAGGTATGTCGATACTCGCATTGCGTACGCGAATGAAAATGAAACACCGCGGTTCGTATTAGTCGTCGCCTACGCGCAGCAAATGGCGAGGTTCACCATGACACTACATTACGAAAGCCGGACTTGTTCCCATATATTTCAATTTCCGAAGCCGCAATACCAACGTTGTTACTATAACAGCGTACGAAAAGAACTTACCTAATTCACGGGTAGTAAAAGTCGTAATCTGAGGTTATTGTATTAATTGAAGACTATACACATCGTTAAAATCCTTTTTAACAATAATATCAGGCAGGTTTATGCTAATAAAATTCGTAAATAACCATCATGACATTGTTTAATAAACTATCTCTTCTAATTCGTTTTGTACATAGTGAAGTTTCTAGAAAATTCTTTATACCTAATCGGAGCTCCATTCGATGCTTATAACTTAATAACTGTTAAGTGAGAAATAGCTATCTTTATAAAAATGTTTCTTAAATAAAATAATATATACACATCTACACACCCGCTGCTATGGGGTATGCCGAGAGCATCGAGTGTCAAATATCTCTCCTTACATATCTACCACGCATCTTTTACATTCATGGCTTCTTGGTCAATTAAAATAGTATCCTGGAATATCCATGCTCAAGCGTACATGACGACCACAGCATAGACTAAGAGAACACATTATAAAATAACAAATATTTGCGATCCACCCCTTTATAGGCCGCGATTTATATCCCCGCGCACGTGCTACTCACTAAGCTAATATACCCACGCGTACTAGTAATAACGTATGGTACATAGTTGATGTGGGAATATTCCTTCTAAATATTCTACGGCGTCTATGAGACAATCTTTAAGTATATGTCAAACGTCTGTTCTTTGATTGCGTGTATAATGTCGAATGCCATTAGTAAATATTTGTATAGCTATTCGAACTTAGTAAGATTTAGTAATAGATTCTGTTAGTTACTATAAATACATCAAATATTAAGTCAACCACACCAATAGATAAGTTATTGTAAAGTAGATTCCACCCACGCCGATATTCGCGTGATCAAGCATGAGAAGCACACACTTGTTATTCTAGGAAATAATTCAACCATGTAATAGACAATAAGGTACTAAATGTTTTGATTGAATAATTGCCCCATCAGAAATGACAGTCATAAATTCAGTCTGCCTTTTTTCGTACCGTGCCGTAAAGCACGTTAAAAATTGAATTTGAAATGCATATACAGGGTTAAATATGAAATAGAACGGCCATACAATGTACTAATAGATCTGACTGGGGGCACCATTTAACAAATCTGAATATTATACGATGCCAATAAAAACAAATTAGTGTTGCAACATCGGAATACAATTTCAAGCGGGCTCTTGTTAAAACAATGAATACTATATGTCGTCGCGGCATAGTTTCGCTTCCTGATATTATTGTTGTATAAACTGAAATCGATACCTGTTTTCGGAATAAATGTACACTTGTTACCGCGTCGCCTACATTATGTACGGGCTATGCAGGCGACGCAGTGTGCTGAACATGAAACTGTTCGCTATTTCAATTTCCCTACTCGCGCTCGTTGTAACGTTAAAATGTTTCACTTTGTTCTTATTATTCAACAGGCTTACCGATAATTAACAAGCTGTATACATCGAATATATTATTATTACATGTTTTCAAACAAAATTTTGCATTATAGTTGACTTGACCAGCTTGAGTGAACTTCAGAATAAATAATAAGGACCCGTCCTAATAAAAAAGATTTTTGCTCACAATCCTCACTCGTGGCATGCGAGTGGACGATGCCATACAAAATTTGACAATGTTTGTTTATCAATTATCAATTAAGCGATTCATTTAAATGTACGCAATTAAACGTAGACGCGTAGAGTCGGGCTCGGGTTGAGCCAGTCGCACGCAGCCATCGGTCGTGTCATCGCGTTGATAAGCCTCATTAGTGGCGACTGCCTAACTCATCAGCTGATGTCCCGAGGATTCAGTGAAGCTTTGTGGGTAGAGCTGTGTTGAGATTCTTGATACAACCCAATTGCTTTATGGGGACTTTTTACGTGCTTTTTATGAGCTTAGTAAAAATAGTTTATAAAAAAGTGGTTGTAAATAAATTAAACTGATTGTAATGAGTAAAGACGTTTTACACGTGACATTTAATTGTCATTATTTATTAGTTTAATGACAGTGGATTTAATATATTATTGTAATTAATTACGGTTAATAAGTATATAAATATCAGCCGACAAAACTAAAACCGGATGTCAAATCACATACCTCGTGACCTCTCTTTACATCTTCTTTGCACATTTTAAACAACTTAATTAATTGTAAACTTAAATTAATTGTAAGCGTTAAATAAAATTTTAATTACAACATTAGAATATTAAAATTTATTTATAGTTCATACAAATAGAAAAACATTGACAATGCTCGTAAAAATAAACGGCCAGTAGAGAACAGATGTACTAAAAACTTAATTTTTGTATTAAAATATGCAATACATAACTTTCCATTCAAATGTAATCAATATAGCACGCACTAACCTCTGGTCGGGGATCGACCTTCGCAGAATGGCGGCCGCTAACAAGAACGCGTAGCGCCCGCCGCACACAGCCATCGCCTGTGTCATCGCACGATGAGCCTCATTAGTGGCTTAACTGCATCGGCCGATACCGCTGATGTCCCGCGGATTGACTTAATAGCCAACCTCAGCTCCACTTATTACCAGTTCCAACTGCTGAACTTTAAGACTATATAACTCAGTGCGAATTCGCTTCACAAACATATTTATCATTTTCCATTAAACTCACCACCTCCTCGCTAGTATTGTCGTGTTTAATTTTATGTATCGTACAAGTATTATGTAGAATTCTAAAGCAAATGAACATTAAAATTGCAAGTAAAGTGATCAATACAATCCATAAAATCGTATCGAATAGTGTCAATTTGTTTTCGACTTGCGTAAACTGTTTATCGTCTAGAAGTTTAACCTTAAGTGCTAATTCTTCATTACTATCGGCAAATGTATTCCCAAGTAGAGCATCATTAATATCGCTGGCCAGTTGATGAAAGACGGTTTTACCTAACCAATTGGCTAGTTCGATTTTATTCATTTGTCGTAACCTGCGCTCGACGAAATCGTGTGTTTTGTCCTTACCTTCGTTTTTATCCCAGGCTTTTAGTAATTCGTAACACATGTCATCTTTAGATACGTTTTTATTAGCGTTTAAGATATTTCCGACACTGTAATCTGAACAATTACTCTCATTTTCTAACAGACGTGGAAACTCGTAACTGGCATAATGTAAGGATTCAACAAGTTTACAACATTCTTGTAAAGTTAATTGAGATGCGACATTTCTATAAATTGTTGTATCTATATCGATACTACAAATTGTAGGATAAAATATTTGTAGATAAATAACTGTATTCAAATACTGAATAATAATTTGTACGTTGAAATGCATATATTTGTTTAATATCCTTATACTCGAGCTGAATTGTCGATAATGACTTGAAATATTGACATTGAAAGATTGACAGCTACGTTAGGAGGTATATATGTCCATATTTCTTTTTTTAACAAAGTTATAATTTTTACTATGAACCGAGAAAAAAGAAGATACGTAATATAATGATTAAATGTAAGTGATATTAAACACAAAAGTATTATTGTTAACACCTAAATTTCAAAGATTAAAAATTTTAAATTACAAAGACTCATGATTGGTAACACAATAGGATAGAATTGAGTACTTCTATGTATAATGTGGACACAAAAATTCACAGGTCGTAGAACCGAAGCAGTTTGATGATAACGTTCCTACAAAATGACTTCTGTAGTTTTTAGAATGAACACTTCCAATAACTATACGAGTCGACAGAGGTGACATCTTCGACCAAAAATTAAATTCGTCATTACACAACAATTAGATGTCTGTAAAGCAATGTGTTTATTACCAATGTTTGATATTTATTGTACTTGAGAAACGTTTACACAAATCGGTTGCTTGAACAACTTTACCTTTAACTCCATCCTTTCTAACGTTTATTTCATCACTTGTTTTTGTATTGTTGCTAGTGCGTTAAACGTAGGTGATTTTAATGTGTTTATTTTTATACAAGTTATTTTAACTGGATTTGGATTTCTACTAAGATTGAGAATGTTTTATAAATTGTATTTATGTAAAACATCGCTGTTATATTCACTTCAAGTAACATCACGCCCTAATCCCAGAAGCAGTGGGCAGAGAAATGTAGAACATTCACACGTTTTACCAGTTACGCGTACGGCCAATTATGGAATAGGTAGCCTATTTGCTTGTATCGGACATATTTCCCGACTCCTATCAACTACTAAAAAATCTAAATTAGAAAAAATCAATAGTACTCTACCCGAGATTCGAACCCAAGACCTTCCGATCGGTAGTCACGTTTACAACAAACACGACTAACTACTAACTAGACTAACAGACTAGACTTAAGCGTTAATGTATCATATTGCGTCGATAAATCATTGTCATTGTAACTCATCACAGTATTAAGCAGCGACAGTTAGATGTTCAGTATCACACTCCGTAGAGTCGTGTTAAAATCCTGGCGCACATTTCTTTACAACCTGCATACCTTAGAGGTCATAAAAAAATGTCATCTAAAATCATCTGAAGTCCGCCAAGCCGCACATGGTCAGCGCGGCAGAGTGGCCTTAACCCTCTAATTATGGGAGGTAACCCGTGTCCAACAGTGAAACGATATAAAGCGTTGGAAAAAGAAAATTGTTTCGTTATTTTGGAACACTTTCCGGATGTAACTAAATACTTTGGTACAATATACGATATTGCTACAAAGTTATTATATATTTATATAATCTCCTAACAATTTGCTTGTAGCTTTTGAACACAGCTTTTACGTAAGCATAAATGTCTCACGATACTGACGCTAATAAATTCAACAATAGTTTAACAGTTAATATGGTAGTATATGAATATTTGCGCTAAAATTGTAGTAATGTTGACTCTAGTTAATAGCAGAACTCAACTAACTTGAAACACTTATATTTCTTCCGATTTGTTAGGTATATCGTACTTCACTTATCTTGATTGTAAATATTATTATGCTCACGAATAAATCAAATTAATGTGAGCAATTAGTATATTTTCTCACTGGCATGGACATGAAGAATTATTCTGATCGGTATAGTCTGAAATATGAGTAAAAATTATTAAAGTGGAAAATATATAAGCAAATGAAAACTTCTTAATTTAGATTAAAATGAGAAATGAAGCTTAACGCGGACCTTTTTATTTTTAATTAACGCCGGTCACTCAGAGCCCACTGCTGGACAACATAAGACTGCTATTATAATTTTAATCGTTTCTTA
>DWTO01000187.1:0-25114 GCA_018244755.1 Jemadia pseudognetus
TTTATCTAATCAGGTTGACAGCAATCGTTTTCCCCGAGTTAACAAATGTCACTACCAATGTGACATTTGTTGAATAATTCTTCTAATTACAAAAATGGCCAGTATCTAAAATAGTTGCTTACATAATATACTTCAGAATATAGATTATTTATTAATATGTACAATATAGCTGTAATCGTATATGATCAAAAATAATAAAAATAATAAAACGTTCGATTTTTTTATATATTCTTAGGGTGACAAACTGGTGGACGGGCCACGTAACAGTAAGCAGTGATCGTCATCAACGATGTTATAATAACCTAACAGGTATTTCTTTTTTTAAATAGGTACATAAATATTTAAAATATTTTTTATAACTGAAATACCTAATTTTACAATCAAGAAGAATGTTTTATAACGACGCTTTCGAATTAATTATACCAAGTCTTACGTACAAGACTTGGTATTCGGGACTTGAGAGATACTTACGGGTATTGTCTATATTTGTAAGTACATTTCCAAAATATCAGGCCAGTAGTGCGTAAAAGATTGAATCTTCATAAATGAATAATAAACTGTTATTTTCTCAATAAATTCATCCTCACTTGGCAATATTGTCTGACATTTACAGATTACGTATTCACGAGCGGTCTTGACAACTCTTAAGCGTACGTATCGCGTGACAGAAATCCAAATGAATCCATTTAATAAAGTTCACAAATTGTAATAAAACCCTCGTAAACAGTTTAACGACTTGCCCCCTAGGAGGTCTATAGTCTCAACGTGGTGTAAAAACATGACCACCGTAGTATGGACGCAATTTGATGATATACGAAAGCAGAGCAGCATGAACGACACAGGTCTAAACAGTTCGGTTGTGGAAACAGTACAGAATCATTTTGGTATTAGACATTGATGGGTCCGCCGATAATATCGACCGTGGCGTCCGAAATATCAGACAATTATTTATAACTAGACACATTATTATTATTATCAATTGTAAGAAAGGTGTGTGTCATGACTGATTTATTTATTCTCAATTCTGAATTAAGATAACAGTAGGTAATTTGACTTAAACCTGTCTCTTTAACTATTATCACTTTGATATTGTAGTAAACATTCATAGCTTTTAAAGCGATTTGCACTCGATACTGTAGATAAAGTAAGATCAAAAGTATACTGATGATGAGAGAAATATAACTTGTATGCGTAAACTAGAGCCAAGTTGTACGAGGGAAAGTCTAATTTTACATTTATATGCGGATACTACAAGTTTCTGCAACTGTACAACGACCAATATAGGTATTTATAAGTAAGTCCACTGGATCAAGCAAGCTCTTGTAACATACAAAGTTAAGCCTGACATTTAACTGGTGTTGGATATAATTCTGAGAGACATATTGTAGAAATTCGAATGTATAAAGAACGATATTACTTTTTAGATAAATATTTAATATATCTCGTATTGTAAATATGTGTATTCCTAAAGAAATGCGATCGTTTAGCATCAAAGGTCAAATTAATAAAACCTTTGAACCTTAAGCTACTCTTATAAAACTATGTGATTGAACGCATATTCATTTGATATCACGAGTTTAAGTACTAAGTAATAAAGACAGCAACTAGATTTTAAAAATCTAGTTTCTGTCGTCTGTCTTTCCGTGAGTGACGATTATATGCATACGAAAATACAGTTCACTTTTTACGATTGTGCATGCATATATTTGGAGGGAAATTAGAATAACTAATGCAGTGAAATTTTGAAAAGTGAGCGATAAAATTTCGTGTCAAATAGCATTTCTCAGCAAGGATACATAGTCGTTCACGTGGTCAGTTAGTCGCTATGGCCGTTGGCTTTCTATGCAAAGGACGAGATATACTCGTAGATTCGAGATCGGCTCGGCGCTATGAATTTATTGGTCGTTACATAAATATTTCCCGGTTTTGTGTCCAGCAACCGTGTTCGTCTCGCCTGTGGACTCTCAATCTTGTCCTGTCACTGTTTTGTTATCCCAGTCCAGTTTGTTAGGGACAAGCTGTGCTCAGATTGTGTTCCGTTTAAATATAAGAGGCCTTATTTTCCTAACGACGCCGTATCCACCTAGGAAGTTTTAGTTGACATTTCTTAGCCGAGTTAGTCATTATAGATTGTTATTTTTTACTCCATTTTCCACAATGCTAACTTAATTATTTGGTGTTAGATATTGTACACAATCTTGAAATATTTACGTGTGCAATAAAGATTTATTATTAATATTTATATGTATGTTGCATCCGATTTGAAACTAACAGTTTAGTACTGAACTTTCAAACAAGTTTACAAAATAATAAATAATTCCTTTCTAATTTTATAGAAATGGCTTAGATATCTCTACGTTACGCTCTAGTATAACATGTGTAAGATATATCGTTAAATTAGTTATACAATTACGTTACTTGTACATAAAAATTCAAACACTGCTAGGCACTACAAAATTAACGCAAAGAAGCACCACACCAAAGGGAACATTGATAAATATTTGCAACATTAAATCATTTTATTCCCAGCTGGCTCTTTCCAGCTCGCTCGTATTTAATTGCAAACCAAACAGCACTTTGAGAGCTACCTATTGGGGAAGAAAGTAAAGCAGCGTAACACAGATAAGTAGGCGACTAGATAGTGTAAGTACAAAGTAAGGGCAGTGCAACGTCTACTTACACCCTTTTATTTTTGCACTAAACGTATCTAAGTGGCCAGTTAGTTCCCTTGCTATGTTAACTTGGCTTTTCCGATGGAATAGTGTTTACTTAAAAAAATATTTATACGTTTTTTCCCACTTGGCTCTTATGTATTACAGGTATATATAGTATTAGTTAATGTACTACTCTATTTAATAAATAATGTCCACGTTTTAATTAATTAACATTAGGTGGGTACCTACTCTATATGTATAAAGAGAGTAGTCTCGACGATCCGTTTAAAGTGGATATTTTGTCTTTCTTTATTATTTATTTTCATGAAAGATGCGTAAGTAATATAAATTAATCACTAATTATCATTATTATGTGAATTTATAGAACTTTACGCTTCTATTCTCTGAATTCACCAGTTACGGTTTACTTTCCACCATGAAATAGATGGTGAGCCTATTGCCATTACAAATAAAATATAAAATTGGAATAGAATTTCAAGCAACATTATCATATATAGAGAGAGCAGAAAATCAAAGCGGTCTATTGCGTACTATTGAAACTGACTTGCAAAATTTCATATATTAATCAATGAAACATTAATTAAATAAACTAGACTGGACACATACTTCATAACGCTTGTTCGATAAAAAGTGTGTGTGTGATAAAAAGGGTGAGTTTATATTTGAAATTGTTCGTATAGAAACAACTGCTGCACCATTACTGCCATAGTTTAGTTTTTGCCGCACCAAACGTTTACTGTAAGTGGTTCGGCTCGGTATGTTAACGTGACTTCCTACCGATATTACGGTAATATTCAAAGCTTTCAAGTTGTTTTTTACATAAGTGGCCGTAATAAGGTCTGTGAAGATATTTCAAATCTCTCTGCATTAGAAACGCTACTTGTAGTTATTGGGCTGGTATAGTAAGTGTATGCTTAAATTTTGATTATTATTAAATTGACTTTCCCATTTTTAATTTGCTGTAGTCTAGTGATGTACTTACTCTTGAAACGAATGAAAAGTTGTCTTTTTACTGAATTGTTTTGTAAATGCTCTCATTCCTATGAGAGACGCTTTAAGTTCACGAACATATACAAATTAATAAAACTTATTATTCTAATCATCAAATGTTATTAAAGCATGTTAATACATATAATTTATTTAGATACATAAAAATGACAATTTTAATTCCGCACATAACATTAACCTTTTTTAAATATCGTTCCTAACTATTCGAAATATCTACCCAACTAATATAAATCTTTAAAAACCAAACGAAAGCAAAACGTCCTGTACATCTAATTGCCTTACAGGCCAGTTCGTTAAGGAATCGTCGGTTTTAACATCATTAGAAACCATGCTCCGTCCCGACATCCACTACGTACCGTTACCCGTTCATCAGTAGGTACATCTGACATCTATTAATGCAAGTCAAAGGTCTCTTGCTCAATCCAATTTCGTTTCATCAAAGTCGCTTTAATGGCGTTTTTTGTCGCACGTCCACGTTATTGGGCCAGAAATATTTTAATTAGAAAGTACACACAAATAAGACGCTATTACGAACAACATTCTGTAAAGGCGTGACCACGCGACAATGCGTCAGCGTCAGCGTCAGGTACCGGACGCTGGCCCCAAGTAAATTGGATGCCGATCGAAGCGTAACAGAATTATCCGATAAAAAATTTCTAACCCTTCCTTTGTATCTTTACGTAATACTGTGTACACAATGGAATGGTTTCTCGGTGTTTTAGGCGAAGTACAATATGAAATTTTATTATGAATACGGGATGGTTTCTGTTAAGTACAAAGCGTTTCAAGCTATTGGAGGATGAAATAATTAAAAATAATATATGTTCACGCCAGGTCTCTTAAGTCACAGGCACAGAGAATCGAGGGCCAAATAACTCTTCTCCTACGCTTACAAGTATCACATGTTTCAAAATTAAAATATTATACAGTGTCAGATATATTTAACTATAAATAAAAAGTAACTTCACGCCTGTAATCCCCGAAGAGGTAGGAAAATAATTAATTATTAATTTTAACTATAATTACTTGATTCTTTAAAATCATTCAACACGTAGGTACTGTTAATTTTTTATTGTGCTATTTGTTTTAATCATCTGTGATACACAATAAACTGGCTTATGTTTTAATGTTCTCTTTTCAAAAACAAGTTTAATATCAATATTAGTATTACATGTTTTTTCGTCTAGCGAAAACAAATGACAAATCAGTGTGGACGTTTCAAATGATTAGCACTAACATAAAATAAGGCACAAAGAGAGAGGAGTTGGTAGATTTATCGCAGAGAGCGGGCATCATCGTAAATATCCATCTTACGCTTCCACTTCCTCTGAACTCCTCTATTGATTTATAGCTGCGTTTTAAAAGCTAACTTTTTTATAAAGCGACTGGGGACCAGTTGTTACCAACTGTCTGCGGCATCTGGCTTCTTTAGCTCAGTTTTTAGTTGCCATTTCGAGAACTTTGTCATTTTAAACTTGGTGTAATATTATTTCAGAAGTAGACGTCGCGTCTCAATCTGGAAGTTATAAATGTGAAATTAAATTTCAATTTATATTTTAAATAAACGGTATCGTGGAACAATGTATTTGATAATGAATTGAACAGGGCAAAGCGGTTGATAGTGCGTCAATTTTTAAATAATTGTATACAACCGATATTGTCTAAGCGGATAACTATTAATACATCAATGGTGCATATTTTGCTTGAGCGTACATAAATCCTTATTAATCCTCATTTGGTAGTCGTTTCAATAAGCAATAATATGAAACGGGGACGGCCACTGCTATAATTTCTATGGCGCACCTTGCCATAAATCAAACACTGGTGTAGTTGTCATCGGGAGTATAATGGAGAGGACAAACCGGATTATTTATGGGGATCGAATGGTAGAACGAATCCAGTTTTGTTCTGCTCTGCTCTCCCAGCGGTTAACAGTTCCTTGCTACTTGTGCTATCTTCCTGTCAGTTTGTTTAGCTTAACACTAACTTAATTGGCTATAAATTAAGTTCTTACAAGTTGGTCGGTTCCCGACCATGCGATACGCTTTCTCGTCTCGAAGATAAGAAGGTTATCGCTAGCGGGGAGATGTTGAAAATTTATGCGCGTCGGTATAATCTACATTAAGCATTATTACAGTGTATTGTTATTATATGATCGCTCATATTTTTCTGATAAACTGCACGAGTTATTTATGTTTGATCGTTAACTTCGAAGGATTTAATGGTACAGACAATTCTTGGATGACGAATATGATTATCACCAGCGCAGTACGATTAATTTTCTCGTAAGTTTGTCGGTACAATAAAAGTACTAGACATCGCTAAAAATTTATATGCATTTGAATACTATATAACAAACAACACGTCTGTATCTCCTAAGAGGTAGGCAGAGGATTGTGGAACATCCCCTGGATTATTATACAATCTTCATGATTGTTAATATTGTTTATATGTTAATTTATCTCATGTTTATCATTCACCACGTCTAATCAACAACTATCAAAGTATAACAGCGAATGACAATTAGAGTGTGCATTCGCATCAAAGTAACACATGGGATGGAAAAGCGCAACTGTGGCACAGGCGAGTGAATGCACAGACATTGTGTACGGCTTCCCCCGCAGTCCCCTTTTCATTTAACATCCTAGTTCGTTCTAGCCGAGCCACGAGGAGGAGTCACAATTAGTGGCAGAACTAAAGTGTAAAAGTGTCTGTTACGCCCACTTTAGGCTGCGAACACATGCGTGGAATACACTCTACTAAGGTCATATAACAGACCATTCATCACATCATTCACCATTTATTATAAGGCGATTACACAGTTTAGAATATTCTATAACTTGTATTGATCGTCATCATATAGATACTGTTACATAATATATACCTATTAGGTCATATATCTATTACATCATATACAATTACTAAAAATTCCTAATTCAGTTACAGGGAAGCTCCATATAACTAAGTTTTAGTAACAGGCGGTCTATGGAAATGTTTCTTATGAATATTGAACTAGTTTAAATCCGTATAGCGGATTTGACGATATACGCAACATATGGCCGCGTCCTAAGCATAAGCGAGGGTAGTTTGTTAAGGCGGAGCAATGTACACTTCAGCGGTAAAGAACTTTATCTTCCACATAAGAACGCTCTTTAACGGTTATGCGGGTAACAAGTACCATAAAGTTTAACGGTGCATGTTGCATACAAGACATGCTAAGAAGTTCACAACATAACCACGGTAATTATACATTTATGAGTTAAGCTTCACTGCATTGGACGTGTTTGCCTAATTTCCATGTCACACAGCGGTTCTCCACGAATGTAGAAACTTAAAAGCTTCTCCGGCGTTAAAACTTCGTTCTTTTAAGCCATTACCAAGTCCCAAATAAACTACATATATTTTAGTATATGGGTATCAACAATTTTTACAGAAGAAGAAGGCACATTCCTGCCCAAAATCCATGGATTTGGACCACCATCGTGAGGTATAACAAATTTTTCTAAAACTTAAAGAAATAAACGCGATTTTTACCACACAATAATATTTGAATCTAAGGTAGATACATGGTTATATTTTCGATACGTATCGTAGTAACATTTGAACGTTATAACATTACGTGCGTTTCATTTAGCATCGCTTCGCCTTAACGGGTTACATTCTATGCTGAGGATTACGTCACTTCACGCGGATGTTCTCCTGTTTACCCTGGGGGGCCCAGAGGACCGCGCGGTGTCCGTGTCCCTCCCGTGTAATTCTTTCAGCCTGTTTGTCTTGGATTAAACGCATATCTTCGCTTTTAACGCTACTGTTTGTTCGCCCACCTACATAAATATTTGTAAGAATGCACCCATTCAGTTCACCCGGTTATGAACGTTTTAATTGCTCTTCTTATTTTATACTTTTGAATTATAGCCGCGATTAAATTAAGCCCGCTCGTAAACGCACTCGTAAAAAATGCTCCACATTTAACCCACGAAAATAAACGTGTCGAATGTTGGATCGACGTGGTACCGAGTTATGATTCGATTTGATATGGGTCGCGGTATCTAGTGGATTGTGATCAAAGAAAACGCTTCGGCCTGCGTCCGTACGGGTGTTTCGTGCAACTGTACAGTCGAACTAATGATATCGGCATTGTTCACGTTTCAGATCGTTCGTAAGTACACTCGAGTACACTGTTAGTTATTGCGGAAATCACAAATAAGGTCTACGCATTGAATTAGTCCGAGATTCGAGCGATCAAGATCATAAAGTAGCGGAGTAGTTGGAATAAACAAGTGTTCTATCGGTCGTTATGCAAAGGAATGTTTCGTTTTAATTATAGAATGGACGGACCACCGTTAGCGAGAAAATAGATTTTGATTCTTGTGTACATTTGTCATAACGAAGTTTATATGCGTTACGTAGTTACAGAAATAATGAGCTTTTTATATACCTAAATATATATATTTTGAAACCTTTTATAATATTTTTTGCGCTAGCCAAAAACATTTACGTTTCTCAAATTAAATACATCAACAAAAGGCGTTTATTATGAGGACCATTTCAAAACAATATTTTAATAAAAGATTTCTGTATTTTAGCTTTAAAAGTATTACAGCTCTAAATACACATTGCGTTTCCATTATCGACATTAATATTAAAAACAAGAATTTATGTTATTACACTGGCATAGAGAAGCGAATTGATCACATCTGAACGTAGTGTAGAATAAACGACGCGTCAGAACTTAAATCAGATACATAGCAAAACATAACCATTTCGTACGTCTTTACGCCTTCGCTGTTCGTACAATTGCACACTGGTTGGATAATATTCGCGTTGCGGTTATCGGATTTGGTGTCGATATCGCTTTGTAACGGTCTTTGTATCGGCTGCATTCTATGCATTTCCTTTTCGATTGCCTTTCGTGTTTCGATTGTATCTGTCGCGATATATATGACGTGTGCCGATGTTGCTTGATTATTATGTACTCTGTCGCTAACTAATATAAAGGCGTACGTTGATACCTCGGTGACGTTAATGAATAATCATTGAATGAGCATTTCGTTAGAATTTGAAGTCTGGTAATTATTTCTTAAGTATTTATAACATACAATACAATTACACATTTATATAATATCAGTTTCTTTGATACACTCAAGATAACAATCATGTGCACGTATGATGTAACGTATATGCGTTTAATGATCACCTCTCGATAATCTTCAACGCGGCGCTCAAAATCAAAGATCCGCTCACCGGTCAAACAATCCGAGATTTGATTGATTATCCCAATTGAAACACGCTTCGTTAGCGGCCGCATCCATGCGCACATCTGTCGCATGGTCCACGAAACTTCTGAGACTTACAAAAACCGACGAGGTCTGCCAGACAGAGACAAACCTATACAGCGTTATGTACAGCTAGAGCGAGACAAAATCGAATAAAATTATCCCTAACGGGGGTACAACTGTCCTTCGAGTTCGGTGAGTTTCGAAAGAAATTTGGTTTGGAGTTCAAAAAAATTACATTAATTGAAATTCATGAGCTGTCACATCGATAAGCGATAACGAGTGATGTGAGCGAAGTTTAAATATTTTTCTTTGTAAATAATAAAACCAATATTTGTTTATTGTTAAAACTTTTCGTTCTGAAATAGGACGCAGTGGGACTTAAGTTTCCCCGAAACTAAATACAGCATAATAATAGTTTCTCGTAATCCTTTACGCATCTGTATCGTAAAAGGGAACAGATTTGTGCCTGGGATTTCGTTCGAATACGTTACATTAATGCGGTGACTTTGAAAGGGATAATAATTTTAGTTGTATAATTATCCATTATTTATCTTACTTAATTGGATACCATAATATATTTACAATCCAAATTACAAATAGCTGGAATTGACACAAACGGGAACAGATTGTTTAAGTTAACGAACATAATAAATGATCTCTCATTTTTTACCCGTGTTTTCTCAGTCCGTGATTAATTTATAATGAGCTAATAATATTCAAACATAAAACGAATATCAATAAAAACTTCTCATGTAAACCAAATATATTGAGAATTTAATACGGCGGAGGAAATATGGTTTTTTGACCGTTCCATTTCTTCTTTAATTTTACACTGCGCTATAAAACTGATCATTTTATTTTACATAAACTGATCAAATTTATCGTTCTTGTTTTTTTTTTGTGGCCGTTAACCATAAAACTGCACCTACGTACCGCATGTGCTGTTAATTGCTATCAAGTAAAAAAGAACTTTTATTGTCCTTTATAACAGATTAAAATCAAATCTTTGACAATATATAAAGTGGCTTTTAAATACGAACATAACAAACACTCTTTATGGGCCGTAATGGTAGGAAGTGTCGAGTTGATTTTGAAATGCGAGTCCATAACCACTTAGCGTTCGGATCCAGTTTTCTTGCTGGAAATGTATGCTATTGTCTCCGCCGAGATATAAAATACCGATATGACCCTGCGACGTCTTCGTTGCAAGAAATATTCAAGGGATACAGCCCACACTTTTAATAGTGGTTACATCATTTCCACACAATGAGAGTCCCGTCCACACCCATTCTCTGTCCGTATGATTTGAAATTATAGCACCGTTTTATTTGCTCTCAACGCATTTATATGCGGTCGCCAAGCCGCACATTGTGCTACAATATTATATATGTCGACGCACCTACCTAGTACATAACGCACGCTGCACTACGCGGTCCGGCCGAGTGTCGCGCATATGTACCAACACTCGGCGCGCGATCGCGTGGGAGTCAGAATGAAGCAGTAATTTAATCCTTGATTGTGTTCACATTTAATTTATTCCCCGCACGATCAAATTCGGTACATGTTTGTGACCATTTGTATCATTGTAGTGCCAACTTGATTTACCTCACCTTTTACGCGTCCAAATGGATGACATCCAGACTACTTTATTTAAAAACAACCCTTATTTGGTAAACAAAATGGATTCTCCCATATACAACAAACAATTGCACTCACTCAGCTATTTATACCGGTTGGGTAAAAGAATATTTGCGAATAAATATCCACATGACAGTTATTAAGATCGTGGTCCCAATATTCAGTTTTTTCTACGTGTAATTATTTAATAAATAATTCATGTAAAGGGCAGCGTTTTAAATTTATGACTCTGTAGGTGCCCATCAAACTGGGCGAGTATTCATAACATATATTATCCGTTTATTATAAAAGTAGATTTTAGACCATTCTGGTGCAATTTAATAATAGTTTAAGGACTATCGTCTCGAATCATAATTATAGGCGGACCGTTGAAAGCCGTAGCCATAAAAACTTTAATGATGCTATAATGTAACATCAATAAAGTAAATTGGCAGGATGCATCCATAATAAGTAAATGGGTCAACAGATCACTCGATTTGCTATTCAGAACGTCTCGTTATTTAGATATTTACGTAATTTCCCTAATTGTAGGTTCTCGAAGCTCTATTGTGGCCAATTTTGAAAGCATTGTTTGTAGTTGATTGAAAGGAACGCCGTTCTATTCCGCTTCGAGAGTTTTCTAATGAATTCCCGTTCGGTTTCGCAGCGGTAATGAATGACAATTTATAATCTTGTTTTAGGGCGGTATAAAAATGTTTGGTTTCGCTTGCTGCGACAACGCCCGGGTGAGGAAAGTTGTTGGTGTAAATAAGGACACTGCCTTAATACTTCGTACATATCGCAATAATCGCGAGATGTACAAGTACATATTTCATGAAAAATTCATATCGCGGCCGGGACCTAATGATGCCGGTGCCAGCTTTTATTGCCAACGGGAACATATTTTTCATTAATCGTTCATTCCAAACATGGACACGTTCCTTATAAGTCTTTAAATTAACCACTGTTATTTTTATATTTATATATCCGTAATAATAATTAAACTGAAAATTGGTTACTATTAAAGTGATAATTGCGTTTGTGTTTTATCATAATAAAAATCTTTATGACGTACCTACAAGTGAATGCAATACCGAATATGTTAAGGACCAAAAAATACATTTGATTTTTTTACAAACATGAGTACCTACTTTGTTTAATTTAATACAAACAATAATATCTATATAATACAAGAGTTAGATTAGATATACCCTACTAAATGTGTCTGTTTAATAAAACGCCTAGCGGCATAGCAAGATGTTCTTTTTACGAAGAGAAAGATAGCTTTGATGCAAGCTAGAAGTTGAACATAGGGCAAGACATTTTATCAACTTACATGTCCAATACGTACCTTATCAATACAATTACGTACCGGATAAACTCACAAGAAATACAATTGAAACGTTCCAATGATACAAAACAGTACCAATATAAAGAAAAAACCAATATGGAGTACTCGCATCTGCGGAGTATTTCACTCAGTTTTATTTTTTGCCCCATATCCAATAACCTACTTTCACTAAGGACAGGCAGGGAGGAGAAATTGAATTTTTACTTGTAAAAACGGCCGGTAATAGAGTTTACCTTCAGTGGATCAAATAAAATAACAACTAACGTACGGCAGAGATAACACAAGCTCGGTCTATGACGCTCTTTTTTTGACATTTGTTTCCAATTGCAGTGGATCTGTATACACGGTATCGATCATTCAACTATTTATTCGCTTTGTAAATTACACTAGAAACTATTGAAAGTTATCCCATAAGTTTACACGTTTATTTCTCACTGATGAAACGTGAATGTACTACACTCCTCTGTCTACCTCTTCGGGGATTATAGGCGTGATGTTGCCTTTTTTATGTGGTTGTCGGTACCCATGTACTGTCTAGGTCGAGTGGCTGCATCCGTTACTGCTGGTTGAGTCGTTCTTCGGTACTAATCCCAGGTCGGACTATTCATTCTTTTCTACTTTACGTTAGAGTTTCTAGTAATGGCTCGGAGTTTGAATTTGTGCCCCATATATGGCAATCGGCTCACCCCCAATTCCATAGTGGGACGTAGACGTAACTGGCGAAACGCGGGAGTGTACTGCAATCCTTTCCTTATCTCTTTCGAGATAACAGGTGTGATATTACATTTTTTTATTTACAAAGACACGTTCTATGTAGCGATTGCATTGCCTCTCCGGCCACTAGGCACCGAATATCTATTTAAAGATATAATTTTTGGCATCGTTTCATGAATATTTATCGTCTATTATTAATTCTCTTGTTACTTAGTCAATAGCGCAAGCTATTTTGCCATAGACAATGTACCTGAAAACGATGTTCCTATCAAAAATACCTACTTCATGTATTATGTTTGCATATAGCTTTATTATTTTTTTTATAATAATAAATTTAAGAGTAATTGTTTGGTGTATTCGTTATATGTAGTAAATAAGGATTTATACCTAACCTAACAATAAGATAACTATCATTTTATAATACATTTAAAGCCTAAATAAAACCTTGAAGCTATCAGGTCAACTGAATTTCTAAGGCCACTGAATTTACATTTAAATCAGAATATTATAATTTGAATCACAGTTGTCGCTGGTGTCCTTATAACATTTATTGTGTTCGGACAAAGCTTGCTGGCTCCTGTTCTTCTACTCAATAATGTAACTCAGTTCTAAGTGTGAGCGTAGGTGCTTAAGAGATTTGTACCGCCGCGAACCAATCTTTTCTCGCTGACGAAGTAAAGGTTCAATGCAATTTCGTAACGAAATAAAGGCCCAATGCAATGTTCTGTAAGTAAGTACATAATTTATTATTTTTTACATTATCGAAAGCTGAACTGATAATTTCGTATCGAGAAATTTGTTCGAACATTACTGAGCATAATACAATGGAAAATAATATTAATGAGACAAAATACAACAACATTATTAAGAAACCGACAACCAAGAAACCGACAACCAATTTTAATTAAAAAAAATTCGGATTATTTTTTTTTGCGGGTAACTTTCATATTAGTGACTTCGGCAAATAACTATATCCTGTTAGTGAACAGGGCTTGTACTAAAAAGTAGAGTCAAGAGTAGAATATCATTATTGATTAAATATTATTATTACTATCATCTTTCTGTTAATAAGTTAGGAAAACACTAAAACCAGTAGTTAACTATTGGGTTTTTGTTATTTAATATTTTTACAATTTATGCCATTCGTTTTATTCCATCATTATTCGCTATTACTATACTCCTCATATCATTTCCATTTCGATAAAATCTATTTTGAACTCGCAACACGATACCGACTGAGGTAAAACAGGTCCCTTATCATAGGTAAGTACATCAGGACGTATTCCCATTTCTTGTACCAATGCGCAGGTCGCGGTCTCTGTTCTCCCAAGAAAATTACATTTTTTCTCCGCCATTTGGCGCGCTAGCTTAGATTGTATTTTATCTTTATGTGAAATCATAATTCATGCTGTTTTTGCCATCTCCCTGAAGAAGGTTCTTAGGTGTTTAATGTTTTTGCGTATATCTCTGCCATAAATAAATTTATATCCCACTATTGTTTATTGTTACCGATAGATTAAACATCCCTTGACGTACCTTTCTAGTTTTAAACGATTATCAAAAAAATATCCCCTATATAAACTGTTCTATAATCTTTTTGCTAATAATAATCTCGTGTTGTAATAAAAAATAAGTGTCAAAACCATTCAGATGTGTATTAGTTTTAATAAACGGATTACATTTTGCAAATTAACAATATTTAACCTACACAGACATCTCGCGCAGCGGGCACCAAAAATGTTGTTTGCTTATTATATTTCGTATGCTGGTATTTGTTTTGTACGGACCTTCATTTGACCCCCAAGAGCGACGGGGCGCTACCCACAAAACAAAATGATAAATGAAGATCATCGGTAGTTACGCGTTACATAAACGCTGATGGATTGATTGTAAACGAGCATACATATGTGTGCCCATCGATCGATTAGTTCCTGCCCGAGAGCCGCAGGCCTGACTTATTGACGATTAAGCTTTAATGGGTTTTAGAAATTTCAAGTGTGAGCTTACTAGATCCTTGGCCGCGTAAAAAATGTGATAATTTTTTGGTCGTTTTTTCATTGACGCTAATACACAGGTTTGTTTAATGATTTTGACGGCAGACATGGTTTTTTTTCTCCTGAAGTAAACGTGCAGCTTTGTCGAAGGTTATACAATTCTCCCCGTAAACAGCTCGCGATCCTGTTAAACCATTATTCTTGTGCGCTTTCTACAAGTGGTATGAAGTCAAATACGAAGGATTAATTAAATAATATAATCAATAAGCGTTGTTTTATTAACAAAAGGGTAATCTGCGGCGGCATCAAAAACAAATACGCAGCCACTCGACGAGCCGATTTCAATCACCGTCATTCATTATTCACTCACTTCCCTTTGCAGTTGCCGAAGTGTATTCACTGGTTTTTGTTTTGTTTAACTTTCATATTTCAAAGTCTCCGAGACCCGGCCCGTGCGATACAATGCTTGTAATGAACCAATTGCTTAATATTCAATGTAAACGTACACAGCGAAGTGAGAATTAATTGGCCGAAAATCTTAAACGCTGTTCGTTAATTCAAAAAATGATTGGACGTATTCGATTTTGGTGCTACGGGATAGTGATGTTATTTGATTTAAGTAAGTGCCACGATTGCGCCCCGACAGCGAACTTTGTATTATCCAGTAGATAAAATACACTCGGATATTTTCTGTATCGAAGCAGCATGTGTAGTGCTCTCGACCACATTTTTTGTTGTCATTAGTTGACGTGAAATAACACTTCTGTTGCGTTGTATCGTGATCCAAAAAAAATAAATTGTGTGAAAAATTACGATGATTATTCTAATAACGGTTGGACGGCCGGCCTCGTTTGATGGCCTCTGTCAGAGATTGGCGTCATTAACCGCAATGATAGCGACCTACAAGCGTAATTTTGTTTTCTTTGCTACTCGTTCCAATGTAACTTTATCATGGAAAATATTTACTTCGTCTTTGAACAAACAACTAAATAATGCAAGTACGTAAAGTTGACTTAACTTTTTGTGTAACATTGCAAGTATATGACGAGACCCGAAGCGTGTGGCTTCGGGCACGTGCGATTTTGAATTTAATATACGAGTATGATTAACATACCAGAATACGCTCCTGGCTAAGTTACTGTAAGTATATATATGTAACTTCTTTAGTAATCAAGACATGATTTATTTTGTGCATGTGATTCATATTTTAATATTCTGAAGGCAACTATAACTCGCACCGTTAGATTTTTAAGCTACGTCAACTTTAATATTCCATGTAGATACCATATACCTTTAACCTTTAGAAAATAAATACCTAGATTACTTGTGGCATAAAAACTAAAATATGGTATGAAATTTATTTCGGTTCGCCTTCAAGCAAATGGCAGATAAAGGATAGTTATAGTAGGTACAATGTCTTTCCGTCATTCCTAATTACATATTACCTGACGAATTTTGGTTTATGTTCATAATAATAATTTCAATAATGGCTAATGTTTCAGAAGACTATGATAAACACGTTTGTATTATTTGAATCACACTGAAAGACAGATAGAAAGTATGGAAAAATAAACTACCAAAATATTATGAACGTCTATCATACGAATTATACATATTATGTTTGCTTTGTATACATAAAAATAATGTAGCTGAGTATGATTATTACATAGCTAATAAACGTTGATGTTCAAATCCTTTGTGCAACGGGAATAAATAACTAATACTTAACTAATACTAAAGAAGTACTTGAAGTCAGGTGTTAAAAATTCAGAAATTACCATTAAAATGCCAAGATAGCGCAGCGTACACACACACAAAAACACACTAGTCGCTAGGTACTCATTAAAAAGGAAAAATTTCACTTAATAATAAAGTCTTAACACCCAACGACCAGTCATGGTGACACGAACCTTTTAGCCATTTCGTATGACATCATTTGAGCACTTCATCACTCGTGGGGAGTTGACATTTTTGGGCTCCTTACTGCGGGCGGGCTGGTCCTTTGTACGGGGCAATTAAAACGACTAAGGGCCGACGGTTGGCAGACGCCTGTCACTCTTATCAAATACATTAAACTTGCTCCTCGAATCGAACATTTAACTTTTTTCACTCGTGTTTTTTTTCCCAACCGTAAACCCACTTCGAGCTCTTAGATAAGCGTAATGTACGTTCGAGAAATAATTAAAAGACGAGCAGTATAGATGTTCAGTTTTAAAAACAGTTATTGCTAATTAAATTTTAAAGGTTTATGATCCCAGACTCCCTTTGTAGGCAGACGCGATAAAGGGTACTAAAATGTTATATTGTACATTTAATAAAATTTTAGTGCCCAAAGAAGGGACGTAAGAGCTTATGAAACTTTTAATTTGCAAACTTTGCTGTTTTCTCGCTGAAGTTACACAGTCCACTGCGGTCGTGGAATGTTCAAAAACAGCGAACTTAACATGACAAAATATTAACACGTCATACTTACAATACTCAAGCAAACTCAGAACGAATGTATGGACCTCTCATTCTGAAACTTTTGTCTTTGTGGCTAAGAATCAAAAGTACGTATCCACAAGACACAGGCAACAATATGCAAAAATACATGTCAATATGATACGCCAATATTGTCATTTGTTGTTACAGTATGTTTACGAATTAGTTGTTATATTAATCGCCCCTAAAATTACCTCAAGAGTCAACAAAGTAACGGTCCCGATAAAACCTCTACAAGTACCAATTTGTACAGTGCAATGGCTACCTACGAAACCTTTTTTATGAACTATTAAACGTTTCTAGCTACCTAAATTCTTAAAGGGACTCGAATAAAAGTCCTTGAGAATAGTTTCCTTAATGTTGCCCGTTTATTCTCAAAGGATAAATTTTGCTTTACGTAGCTTGCGAGGATAAACCGCAAAATGGACGTAAGGGCTACTTTCAGTAGCGGTCGTGGTCAGCCAGAATTGCTACAGAAGTTATACCTACTGATAATTTTGTGGACAACTTTTTCAGATACATGTTATTTGCAGGGTTAGAGTCATTCGTGTGTCTATTAAGAAACGAGTAGATTCATTTCTGCAAGTCAGGCTAAAATATTTGACTTGACATCTAGTTGTCATTCTGGTCTATATTATCTGTATCGAAGTTGTCAAATTTATCAATCCTTACATATTGTCAAGTGTAACATACTTGCAGACATGTAGACCATAGCTAAAAACATTGAATAGTTACACAACGCAGCCATTAGTAACGTTCCGGTCTTTTGTGTCGCATTTCTAGAAGCTTCTCAATTCAAATACATTTAGAAAGCATTAATGCAACAAGAAAAGTATTGTGCCCACTTCTTGCTCTGTCTTTACTTTTGTTCTAGCTGATATTTCACATATTGAACATAGCATGAAGATATAAAAATAATGTCCCACACATGTCTCGACTGCCTCGTTCAAAGGAACGACTTGAATGCATCTGTTTTGCGTCGTTCAAATCCGTGCGCTGCAAAAACATTACAGACGTTGCTATTCAATTACTGTCAAAGATCTCAGAGTCTCGTAAGTACCTTTCACACTCGTAACGACTATCGGAAAGAGTATGTAAGTAAAATGTCATACCACCTACTAGTAGTGTGTTTGTATTTACACGAAAAGAAAGTCTATCAACTTGGAAAATAATTGAATTATCCTTTAACATTCCATCAACCTATATTATGTAAATATGAACCCATGTTATAAATAAGCTCATCAATAAGAAGTAATTATGTGAGATACAATACACAAACATTATTACCTCGTTTAATTCGTAGTGTTCTCGTAACTTGAGCAATTATTGTCTTATAGTGGTGTCTAGTGTGCATGCATATTAATTCGTATGATGGCCGGAAAGCCATCAAGTTTATTCACGCTTCATTGGTTCGAATTCAAAGTCAGCTTAATCAATTATCTGGTTGTAACAACACAGACTATCTCGGCAGATACAAGCCAGTTCAGCTGTTGTATCATCGATTTCATTTAGATATACTAAGATTGTTTGTAAGAATGTTCGACCTCAAAGGCCTTGATGGCCACGCAGCGTTTATGACAGCTACAGATAGTGTAAATGTAATCGATTTCTTAAAAGCAATGTCTGACAATGTCAATCCGCACACCTTGAAACTTCTCATTCTAGAATAAGGCCCGCATTCATCAGTAACATATAAAAATGATTATTAATCCGTATGATTTATTTGTGTAACAATTATATAAACATTTTGGTAGTTGTATTAAGTCTTATTGCTTCAAATATTCGAAATAGGTACCTCAAATACAATTTACCATTTACGTATTTTAAAGGAGAAAAACGCAGCGTTTTGTATGCCGCTGTTGTAGCGTCACACTTGTGTTAAATGGTGTACGCTGAGTGACGTTGAATTTTGTTTGTTCGCAGTTCACGGCACCGCGGCCCGGCGGGGAGTCGTCGTGCTTGCAGGGCCCCGATTGTTTTATGGTGAGTAACAACTTTTGTATAGACAACATTGTTAACGGTTGTAGTTACGCAAAGTATTTTCAACATTATTGAGTACCGATGAAGTGACGAAAGTAATGAATTTAATTATCAACCGAAATATGGATTACACATAACATAACCTAGGCCTCGTGAAAGCAAAAATGACTAGGTTTTTTATAGGCATCTGTGGACTATCTTAGGACGCATCGCTTTCTATCAGAGCGCATTGCGGCGAAGCGCTAACGTATCGTGTTTTATAAAAATAACACATGCATAAATAAGTCCAAGTATGCGTTACATGGCAAAACGTGTATTGAATTCAAGATAAGTTCATTCATCGTACACTATTAGGAAAGTAGAAAGATTGTTAGTGTGTTGTTAAATGTTAGAACATCAGTAGCTACTATTTCAAAGCCTTTATAAATATATATTAATTGTAGTGTATATTTTAAATTTGTTGCAGTGAAGCAAACCTACACTTTTACACTTTAAACCCTTCTATGTCCTACTGTTGGAATATGGGTCTCCTTAGAGTGAGAGCGTTAAAACCATAGTCACTCCCCAAACTGTGCAGGTTCCTTACCTTCCTACTTTCACTGTTTTAGCAAGTGATATTTAACCTTAAAACGGACCTTTTATAATGAGGTACGCTACGGTATTTGAACCAGGTCTCCAGAAATGAGTAGTTGAATTTCAAACCACTAAGCTATCACTTCAAAAAATAATGCTTATCATGTTTTTATGATACGCTTATTGATATCAAGTTGATATGCGTCATCGACGATTTCTAGTTCGATTTCCGGTGGAACAGATTCGAATAATGAATTTAATTTAAGTTGCTGTTTATTCTTACTAGTATTTCTTGCCTTTGCGTCAGTCAATTCCACCCACTGCGCACGTAATCCTACTGTGGGATTACAAATGTGAAGCATAATTATAACAAAAAAAAATAAAAGCGATGATTCAATATGCGATTGAAAAACTTGTAACTTCTAGTTACATGTAATGAAATGTTAATAAATAACTATGAAATAATTGTTATTAAAAATATCAATTTTATTGTAATAATTTCATTGTAACATAAATAAACTTAAATTGTGCATAATTATATTATAGGGATATGGTTAAGCCTACTCCTAAATGTCTACTGCGGTATGCTAGCTACATATATTCCAACGCCATGTTTTCAATTTTCCATTTCATTGCACTTTCGAGTCGTTTGTGGAGCTTCGTGTCGCGTTTAATTCAAAGGTCATTTTTCATACCAAGACTGAGATATATGTATGTGGGTATGAAGTGTAAAGTTAGTGTTGTGGGTTGGCGGCAATATTTCACTTTGATGATTATGAACAAATATAGTTGTATAGTTCGTTCTAGTAATTATTGTTCCGGGTTCGCATCTATTAGTACTATTCGCCCATTCAAGCAATCTTGCGGTCTATAACGGATTTCATATAAATGTGTAGTTAATATATTTCAAATATCCATGATACTTACATCTTAAGGCTACTGGAATATTGAAACGTCCTCAGGTGTTTTCACCGTAATACTTGACATTAATCAAGGCATGTTCTAATACCTGAGAAACGTGAACTTCAATAAACGTTTCCGGGGATATAAAATTAATTTTAGTAAATGTATATTCCATGTAATTAAATTTTAGGACTCCAGATAAGCTACTACTTTACGACGATTACAAGAGCGAATGGGTTTCGTCGCTCATAAAATCGACATTCTCTATTTAGATTTCAATTTGAAAATGCCGTAGGTGCATCTCAGATGTTGCATTTAGCGTCGTTCTAGGCATATATTAATTTTACTACTCTTTAACTCTTTCAAGGCTTTTTCTTAATTATTGTGTATAATTTTCAGTGGAAATAACTTTCGTGTTAAAATGTTTAACAGCTTTACCTGTTTAGGTCTAAGTACAAGGTATAGCTATCAAAGCTAACAGCGAAGCCGCAGATTTATAGGTTTGCAAAACAAACTAAACTTAGCGGGGATGTGTGAAATCCCTAAAGAACTAATGAAATAACACGCTAAAATCAATGAAATGTATACTTCAAAAGACCGGCGGAATCCAGGCGACAGAACGTTTTGTCAATATCCGCAATTAATAACCGTGGTCCTTTGGTTCTTATAATTATTAAAGCTCACTGAAGCGAGAGTGGGCGTCAAGTTAACGTCAACTCCAACTAATGAGTGTTCCCAATGACAAATGCTGCATTTGAGACGGTCATCTTAAGAAAATTTGGCTAGATGTGGCAATTTATTGTTGCTAATTGGATCGTTGCGTAAATTACTCATGTCTTGTGTATTTTTAGTCGGATTACAATTATTATTATTGATATCTCTCAACGCGAAGCAACAATTGAAGTAGGGAGAGTTCCTAGTGTTGTTAAAAAACATTTCCTAGCAATTTTATTTGAAAATTGACGTTGCTGGAGGCCATGTACAGCCATAAACGTTTTGGTAATTAAACTCGAAATTGTGATGTCCGATGTAGTTACATTTCATTTCATTTAGGTCATGTAACGAGCGCGACCCAATTTCCAAAGTAACGATGAACCATCATATCTACACGCGAGTCGCCATCCGATATTGTGGAACAATAAGACAAACGTACTCTTTAAAAGCTTTCCTGGTTTCTCAGATGATCATCAGAGATATAAATTTGGTGTCAGCGTATAACTCATTTGTAGTAATGGCGCGTTATGCAATAAATCATAACGCTTCCAAAACGTATTTATATTTGTTGCTCGTTTTAACGATCGTCTATTTAACCAGCCGGAGCGGAGATGACAAATAACAATTAAGTCAACGTTTATTGTTGCAGTGCTGGGAGAATTGTGAGCTCCTTCAGTCGAACTACCAGGTGTGGGGAGCAGTTTGCGACGAAAAGGATATTTGCGTAAGCATGTTTTTAAAGAATCAACTACTATTTTTCTTGTGTTTAAAATTAGGTCAACAACTAAGTATGACATTTCTTTACAGTTTCCTGGATGCAAAGTTGCATGTGAATTCCACTTGGAGGCGGCTCGGGCGTCTCAAACCCAGCCGGTCATTCACACTAAAGGCGAAGGCGTCATGCGTGTAAGTGGCGCGCTTGCCCGCTGGCCACCTCCGGCTCCTCGCGCTGCTTCCCGTCCAGCGCCACTCGTTTACGTGGTGATGCGCCGCGCTGCAGAGGGTCCATGGCGACAAATCATACAAACCCAAGCATTAGCAACTCGAGTTCCTTCTAACAACGAAGGTGCACTGCTCAGAGTTCTGGTCGTCGACCCGCAAGGCCTCGTCACCATCTACAGTCCCGACGAAACTTGGGTAGCCCATGACACCAACACTTCAAGTCACGACGAACACAAATGGACGTTGAAAGAAATATCTCTCATACATCAAAAGGTTCTTGTCATAGGAGAAATCGCTTGGGAACCGAGAATAACGCGCGGCGTGTATCTCGTAACGTGGGAAGTTGACGGAGGAGGCTTAAAGGGAAATCTGTTCACAGATTCAACGCGCGTCACCTTGTCTCTGTGGCCGGACACAATTTATCATATTCAAGTCGAGCTCGTGTCTCGTACTCCGGGTGTAGATAACGAGAAGTCTGAGACAATGACGATAGACACGAGTCACGCGCAACGGGTGTCAACGGAAAGTGTACAAGACGTTGAAGTGAGAGAAGGCGACCGCCTTATGTCGGTTTTAGTGAGCTCGATGAGAGGCGAGCGCGTACCAGAGCGAGCTGCTGACTCGGAGTTATTGTTAGGTTGTTTATCAGCTGTGGTCGCCTTCGCTCTTGCTGTACTGGCGGCGATCCTGTGGAGGCGGAGGAGGAGAGGAACATTTCCCGGCACCAACGTTTATGTAGGCTCATCGTCGGTTCTTAAAAGAAAGCTGGTGGATGATTTCACACCCGCCACTCACTGCTTCCAACCGGTCCTCGCTCCGCAAACTCCTACCAACGATACCGCGTCACGGGATGTAGTGGTGTGACGTCACAGCCTTGATATGCTGTCGTTAAAAGACCGCGACCTGAGTTCCTAAAGTATCGGACGAGATTTTCGCTGCATAAACGATCTTTTCGTCAATGATGTGAATTAATGGATTTTTAATGTGATACAATTTAAATGTTAGCAAAAATTATGACAATGGAAGAAGTTTGAGTGAAAACGTTTTAGTTTTTTTTTCATGTTTTTGTGATTTACGTTACTATATCGACACGAACTCTATAAAAGACACTATATATGCAGATATATTAAATTTAACAAGTACATATTACGATTTTTTTGTGTACGTAGATTTAGGTAAATTGTAAATTGAAATTTGTACTTATAAATGTATTTATGAAGAAACAGTAAGGTTAACACCAGAAAACTAGTTGTACATACGTTAGGAACAAATCAATAAATCGTAATTTTATGAAATTCAATTGACATGTACATACAATATATTAGGCATGTTACGAAATATTATTGCAAATTAAATAATGCTTTTTCATATTTCAAATGTAAAATGAGAATAGGACATACGTTCTGGAGAATGAAATTTTATTTATTAACCCTTTTAGTCTCAACCCTTTTTATAAATAACAACGTGAGTTAAGTTCATACACTTTCTGTCTAATATACATATAACCTTACTGCTTTACAACAGAACTTATAATTTATAACCCTATTGGTGAATACAAAACTGTTTTTTCCAACTAGTCCTTGTCATCGTTTAGTTGTAATAGTTATTAGATATATTTTACTCTTATTATTAATAATTCTAGAAACTTTATAATTACGTCTTCAGCAATAAAATACGTGTACGTACTTGTAAATATTTGAAGCATTTAATGTAAAAATATAAAAGAGGTATTATATTTTTCTTGATGCGCCTAAGGGAATATTTTTAACATTACTAGTGGATGTAATGTTTTTTCAATTTCATTCGAATTTAAAAATCTTTGCGTTTCAAAAGTATATACATATATAGTATTAAACTGTGAGATTAACTCTCTCCGTCATTAAATCTCATTTGTAATTGTCATTAATATAAAATAATGATAATTCTTTAAATTTCATGTTAGCTTTGAACATTGTACTTAAATATGTTAAGTTCGTTTTGTAGTGCAAAATATAAAAAGGCCAAAATTATATTGTCTATCCACATATAGGTATATATTTTGGTTTTTTTGATGACCAAATCCAGTGTAGAGTAAGTTAGATGCTTAGTTAAAACTTATTTATTGTTTGTGATTAATTTCGTACCTTCCCTTTAAATGTACATATATAACGCTATAATTGAAGCTGAACCTTAACAAGTATGAATAAATATATCTGCCAAATTAAAGCGTGCCTTCTTTTTATCCGAGTTGGATGTTCCATTGTTAATATCGACTATCATACATTCCTTTAGAAGGTCGTTACCTCCATTGCATACCATAGCGATCTTCGCAAAGGAAAAAGGCGAAGTATTCGTGCCATTTAGCTCGGCTTGGGACAATGATACCTATCAGATGGATTCTGACACCTCGAAAGAGACCGAACTTTTTAAGACTTATTGGAGTTTGTTTTTCGCGTTGAACAAATAATGTTGGTACGTGATTTCCAATTTCAATGCTATTCCAGTACCTGTGTCGAGGAATTCGTGAAGGGTAGAGAATATGGGGGATTTTATTTTTAAACTTTGGTTATTTGCACTATCTATAATACAGTGGTAGGTAGTTATATTCAGAAATGTAGGATGGCGATAGTAGTTCAAACATTGATTCATGTGAAAGGCGGCATTTAAAATGAAAGAACACATACATTCAAGTTTTCTATTTATAGAAGATAATAAGTACTTATATGTATACTATAGATATTAAACTTTACGTTAACTACTATTGATATGTAGTTATATAACTATGTATCTATCTTTTTAAAACGAAGTAACATCACGCCTGTTATCCCCGAAGAGGTAGGCAGAGGAGTATAGAACACTCGCACAATTCACCAGTTACGTTTACGTCCCACTATGGAATAGGTG
>DWTO01000188.1:0-25087 GCA_018244755.1 Jemadia pseudognetus
AGTAAGGATAACCATCGATGTAGAAAGATATTTGTTAAATACTTTCATTATAAATGAACTGATATCATTATTCAAGTCAATTGTTTTTTATAAAACAAATGTGGGTCTGTGTTTGGCAGTACCTACATAAATATTTACTCCCCTAAAATCTTCACTTGTTCGTCAGTTAAATATTTGTTCATCTCGAGGGTTCAAAGAATATTTATTATTTACATAAGTGACATAAAGGGTTCGGTTATCACTATTATTCTCTATTGCTGTCCTCGAAGGGTCCTCAAAACAAATATGTACGTAATGTTGATTTATCGACGTGAAATAGGTTTTGTGAAATGTTGTTATATACGTACTTTGTTGGAGTAGAAGTCTCCTAAACCGGCGTGATTGATTCGTTCTGCGTCTGTCTGTACGTTCAATAATATTGAACAATTGATGGTCTCTACCTATCCCGGAAGGGTACGTGGCATGAATATATGTATAATAATAACTATAATAAATATATATATAACATACTTATTATCACGTATGTGTATATAATATTTTCTTATCGAATGGACTCTATGTAACAGGTACGCTTTACATACATTTGGAAATCCTTACTTTCAACGTACGATATCAGTGGAAACTGTCGTGCTAAAACAGCGCAGATCCATAGCAGGCTTACAGATCCGATAACACGGATCCGATAATGGACCCGATTCAACTGTACACACAAATATAGGTATATAATTATAATGCTCGGTGCAGATGTAAATGTATGGCAATTAATGGCTCAACACCTATTCCATACTGGGACATAAGCGTCGCTGGTGAAACGTGCGAGAGTACTATACTCCTCTGCCTACCTCTTCAAGGATAACAGGCGCGATGATAGGTATAATATCGAAAATCTCATGTCATTGTTACATATCATTCTATAAGATGTGGAAGCATAGATATAAAAAAATGTATCTATATATACGAGTACATCGCCTATTTTCCATTGCTACGTACGCTCGTACACTCGTCACATAATAACCGCGCTCTAGCTTTTCACATCGGCAAACAATTATCGGTGATTCGTTTCGCAAACATCTCCCGCCGCACTTGTGTAAGTGTGGGTACGGTGCGCGTTGCGAATATGTACGGCGCTACAACAAGTGCTATTAAAGGAACGATTTGTAAACTGTCGTCGATCGCATGCTACCTCGCTTGCGCTCTGTTACATGTGCATAGTGCGCCGTGTGCATTCGGCAGGTGATTGTCATTCTCACATACTTTCTTTATTCGCGCGTTGTAGGTACTAATGAAATGGAAAGTTGTGGCCCGGTCCGAATTCGACGGGTCTCTCGTTCGATTCCCCTCACGGGGGCGGCGCGTGCCGAAATTGCATAATTTAATGAAAATCGAAAGTGCTCGTTGATAGAATTAAACGATCGAGTTTCGAGGGTTACACCATTAAGTGGCGGTGAGTGTGCAGGGGTGGAGGGGGATGAACCCCCCCCCCCATGGCGTTATGTATAGCCTTCCTAAGGGACCTAAGGGAGGATGTAAGTACATGTTGTTACTGCTAATATTATTAATAATAAAATGAATAAAGTCAAAACGCCAACGGTCGAAACGATTCGTCCATGCGACATACCTACCTGTTCGGCCTTTCCAAATTAACAATACCTATATAAAAAGTATTACGCACAGAACACATTCGGCAATCGGCGCTCCACTTGCCACCAGTATTGCACAGCGGTTACCGGCGCGGGTCCGAAGCCGCCGCGCGGCCGGGTGCTTCCAAACCGGGTGCTTACGAAACGGTTAGAGGAGTGCGCGCGGTGCTCGCGACGCGACCGGTTATACGTAAGATTGGCACCAATCAATATCTCGCGGAGCTTTTACTCGTCCGTCCAATTATTGTGATTCAATCGTTTTCCATGTGAGAGTTCGTTCGAAAGAGAACGAAGCATTGGGTCGGGTTGAGAAATGTCTTCACTTCACGTAATTGGACTATTTGTAAAACGCAGTAGACAGAAGTATCCAACGCCAAGAACCTTTTGCGCGTCCCGCCATACCAAAGATCCCCACTTAATCATTATTATTGCCGTCGTCACCATCATCCTTTGCATGATCAGCACTATTGACGTTCACCTTTTGTCTAAACATCTCTCGGGACAAAAAGAGTTAGGACCGTAGTTTCCTTCACTGGCCAAGTGCGGGTTGTCAGAAAATATCCTTATTTACTTATTCTTTTATAGCTTTACGTCATTTGCTACGTAGATACGTACGTATGATGCAAAGGGTCGAAATAAGCTCGTTACGAGCGCGGTGCGCTAAATCATTCGGTTAAGTAATTTGCGTTGCGCTACCAGCTAAATTGCGTCAGGCTGTGAGTTGTGAGCCCACCGGTAAGCACGGAAATAATTTTCAATTTTTTTTATTAAATCAATTTTTTTTATTAAATCAATTAGTTAGCCTATTTAAATGCAATGTGCTCTCATGTTTCGTATTACTATTAAACAACTCCGACAGAATTTTGATAGGGTAGGTAGAGACTAGAGAGTACCAAAAGCCAAATATTTGTATCCTTACAGAACTGAAAGTGATTCGTTTACACATGACGCTCTCCTCGTGCACGCTCGTTGATTCCGTTGGTTTTGTTCAAGTGACGTAAATACGAGATTTTTTTTATTTAGCCTTTGAATTGTTTATTCTCATTACTATGATTTCTCTTTTAAAAATCTTATATCCGTCACTCATCATGTTTCGTCCTTTGCTTCCGTCTGTCCTAGTAATTGTCTTATTACTTAATATTACTTATATGACGTGTTCATTTATGGACTGTTGTTAATAACGTTGCTTTCCCGTGTATTGTCCCGTGTAACAACTATTAAATTTGAAGATGGTATTTAGTTCCTAACTTAGATATATAGCGTTAATAACAGTAAAAGTAAATATACCTAATTATTGCACGCGAATTGTCATTTGAACTTTATACACTTTACTGCAGTAGGGTACACGTAAATCTGCTTAAAACAAACAGTCTTTAAAAACTTAGACGCTGGCGTGATGCAATGAAATTGTTTTAATGAACGGATTCAGTGATTCGCCCATAAAAACATCCAACCAGTCACTCCGTATACCCGGTAATTCACAGACGCGAGACTTGGAAAGTAATTTGCCAGTATGTACAAAGTGAATTAATTTGAAGATCACCGACCCTGGCTGAGAGGTAGTGGCTGTCTGCTTAAATAAAATTATTATTGTGTTCGTTATTATTTTTCTTTTATATATTTTTCTTTCGATTCGCGAGGTCACCCTTCCAGACACACAGGTCTTTGACCAAGTGCGTTAGTACAGTAAGACCAAGGGGTTAGTACAGTCGGGTTGGTCTGCTCCCTGTCTTGGTATGTTTGTTACAGGGCATCAAAGATTTTTAAGAATAGTTTGATCAAACGTTTGATCAAAAATATTAAAGAATATCGAGTAAATATTTGACCCAATAATGGTTATTATTATTATTTGATCACATTTGGGATTATGGGCAAACAAAAACCACTAAGGGTAGGCCTGTCTCCAGCAGTGGACTTAGCCAGGCTGACGATGGTGATGGCAATTGGCCGCAATAGCACCCGATGAGAAACAAACCTGTTGCCTGTTACCACGCCCCTGTACTGGAATAGGTAGAACCTATTGATTAAAACTAGCAACATTTCTTGCAAACTTCGTCTTTTTTGAGCTTCTTTTTAGATAACTCTAATTTGAAAATATTAACTCCGAAATTAAAATATTATCACGAAAACTAAACGTTGTTTCGATGTAATGTGATTTTTATCGTTATACAACACGGAGCTCTTATAACTCTGACGCGTGTTGATCGCGAATAAGCAATTAAATTTGTAAAGTTAAACAGCGACGACGCGGGGTCGGCCTTCTGACAGGTGGGCGTTTGTGGAAAATTTTGCGTGTTGATTTCCGTTCGCCAGTGGACACGTTAATAATTGGGTATCGTTAGAAACGCTCATTAAACCTGGTCAGGAGGCTTTCAAGGCTATGTAAAAAAAAATGTTAAAGAACTAAAGGTTTTTTGAAGATATTATTTCGTATCAATGCCTTCTGGAGTACCAATAAGAAAGTGCTGTTAAGTTAATGGATTGAAAATACCTGTACGGTTCTTCTATATTATTGTATTTGTACCACCTTTTGATACTCTTGCAATTCAATAAGTAGGTAAATAAATTAATAAATTGTCGACTTACTATTTAATGCCTTGCCTCGCCGAAGTTCGTAACCCCTCGCGTTTCCCCCCAGGACCTGAGTACGGCACAATGGAGGCAGCGTGGAAGGGCGGCATGGTGGAGGCGGAGAGACTGTCGGACCTGCACCTGAGCGTGCGCGACCGCCTCGTCAATGACGTCATCGCGCAGATCAAGAACTGGCAGAAGGACACCTATCACAAGGTCAGTTTTCTTTACAATAAATATGCACCTGTATATGTACATGCCAAAGTCGTATTCCTGGAAGATTCTAATCGTTTTATTATATGACAGGCTAACGTTTGAGCGCTCTCGCACTTTATTGAAACTCTTATTCATCCGTGCTTTGACAAGTACTAGGTTACATGTGTTTCTAATCACATACGCCAAAGGCTGTTCTGATCATTGGTCGTCTTGATAAGAATATATATTTTCCAATATACAAACTTTCCAACAACTCATGCTTGACGTTGTCACTTGAGGTAGCTATGTGATCTTATATCAAGACTTATGCACGTTATAGAATTGAAAAGCGGTTCTTATATTAAAGCGACGAGTAACTTATACTAAAGTTACGTTATATGTCATGTCTGTGCGCTATATTAAATGGGCTCATAGTTGACATGAATTGCAGTTGCGCGGCGCTCCCTTTGAGAACTTATTGGGAGCGTGCCTTAAAAGTTTACTGCTAACATAAAATATTAGGATCATAGCGAGGGGGATAAGATGTATTCCGTGTTTAGACATTGTATGTTTGGCGAATGGTGTAATGAAGTTTATTAAAACTTACTGTCACGCCTGTAGTTACCTAAGAGGTAGACACAGGAATATGGTACACTCCCACGTTTCACCAGTACAATAAAACTGTGCACCTTAGAATAATCCATAATATTCTCTAAGCCGTGGAAAGTCGGTAACCCTGCATATGGACAGCGTGGCGAGCTATTTCACGTAAACTCTTCTGATGCTAAGAGCAGACCCGCGTCCAGCAATGGAACGATGAACGGGACGTGGATGATTATTATTGTCAGTTCCGTATGGGTTATAGTTATTATACCATCAAACCAGATCCCTTACGGGGTAGGTAGCGAGCGATGAATGCGATTTGCTTATGATTTTGATTTTATCGAGTTCCGTTGACCTTCAAATCGCCCCCATTTGAACGTTTAATCGATATAAAATATTTAATATTCACCTCGCCCAGGCAGGGGTTACGAATAGAGCCTCATTGACATTTACAATTATGCTAATGCGTGAGTTAGTGAATCGAGCAACAGCAAACGATGGGTGATATGTTGTGATTAATTGTGCATTCCAGCGGAAAATAGTTTTCCCGTAAAACCGACATTGACTTGTAACTAGAAACTTTTGAGGATTAGACGCGCTTAATTTTCATAAAGTGGACTCAGTAGCAATCCAATTCGGCGTGCTTCGAGCAGCGCAGCTTTAAATAATCAAGACCGTTCAGTTGCTTAGTGAACACAAGCATGTGATCATATTTTATTGTTAGTGTTTGAATGTTTTGTGGCTAAATTATATACCGCCTTAACACACATGGTTTTTCGGAATAGCCTATTTAGTTTTGGACCTATTCGAAATTCTCAATAAGCCCCCACCGAGCATATTTGGTTAGGTTTTCGGTACGTTTTGTATACATTTTGCATAAAACTAAAGACGACGTTAAAGACCTTTTTGTCACGAACGTGTGACATTGGTGCATCGGAGGCATAACTGATTAACTTTCTATATGTTCGCAACGAAATGTCGCTTTTGAGACACAATGGAGCTATTCGAGATCACAGCGACGCATCAACACATAAATCATCGCGCCTGTTAGTGCCCATTACGTTAGTTTGATACTATCTTGCACAGGGCAAGCGAACAATAGACGCAAACACGTCACAAACGTTTACTTTTTATGATAGCTCTAACAAAAGAGTTGACATTAACCTGTACTGTGATTTTATTATTATCAACATTCGCTTTCCGTTAATTTTATGTTTTATTTATTTAGAATATAATACCTTGTAATTGTATTGTTTATTTCTTTGCTTTGTATATTATTTTACATGTTGGCTGATAAAATACTTGTAATAAATGCCGTTATAAAGACACTGACGACTGTAGCAAAAGCATATCACGTACATATGCTTTTACTGAAAACATGTATTTGGCAACTGGGTGTCTCTGTCTAGCCTTAAGGGACCTGGCATGATAACCTAATAATAGCAGGTGACAAATGTAATCAATTCGCTTTTAACAATATAAATTTAATTCAAATAGTCTATAGTGCAACTTATCTGTGGCTGATATGGCTTGCCGCCAAATTCACCATGAAATTCGCTTCTGAAGAGCACATGCCTATATTAGCGTATCTATATACAATATGGCTTGAAAGCTTCATGTATCTTTATATATTCCATATCGCCCACATCATCGCCATCGTGGTTATCACCAGCCTGTCTCAGTTCACCGCCGGATGTGGGTGTTTAGGCTGGCTCATCGAATAACACCGCTCACGTCGTTTTGACTGACTTTTCAGAGGATTGAAAAATACTGCCTAATTTATTAATTAAAGAGTTTATGAGTCAGCTTTTGTAACAGATGACAACTGTTTGTAGGTGATAAGTAATGTTGAATTTTAATGTTTCTTTGTTAATTAATTCACGTCTTGGATTTTTAAGCGACGATATTATAATATACCAGTGGCATTCGTTTTCATAAGCGAATGTCAGACGCAGGAACAAGGAATGTCGTATTCCAATTTGTGTCATACGAATACATACTCGTAGTTCTATCTCCTTGTGTATGGCGAATATAACACTGTTCGAATAATAATCGGTCTAAATAAAATAGCTTTAAAAAAATTTTTGCTCTAAAACTTTCTAAACAAACTTAACTATAATATTGATCGGAATATCGTAATCAGTAGCTTTTAAAGACTTTAGTCTTTACCTTAAACTCAATTATTTATAGTTCCTTACGTAAATTTAGAAAGCACAACGCTTCTGAACAATATTTAAGTTTAGATGCTTACATTATCGTAATGCAAACGAGGAAAGCGATTCTTACATAAGAGAAGTAAAAGTGTAGATTGAAGCGGGGAAAACGGGCTGCGTGCGCACTGGACGGGAGACCGACGGGGAGTCGGGCGTGTTTGTAAGAATAGAGATATTTGGCATTCTGTGTTCTCTGCTTACCCCGTAAAGGACCTGACGTGACTATATGTTTGCAGATATGTAAATGTATATGCAAATGAATATATGTCACATATATGCGAATACAGATACGTAATATCTGTATTCGCATATACACCCAGGCATAGAAAAAGTCTTCTAGGTACTCACAACGCACAACGCACCCCTAACACATGAGAAACCGATAACAGTATTCATTTGGCTGACGCCTGTTCGCCTAGTGTACCCCCGGCCTAAACTCTCTCCAACGTCCAAAAAGCGTAAACATGCATTTTGAATTTAAATGGTTTATAGAAAACCGCTTGTTATTCAGATTGCTAATCTGTTGTAATGAATCGAATTATGCAGCGCGGTGTGCTACAGTCGCGTCGAACATAGTTATTTACAGTCGATTCCACGTACAAGCGTTAGACCGTGATGTGTGCGACTGTACACACGTATTCTAACATAAATATATTTTGTAATGTTTAGGCTTATTACACATGCGCGTCAATTTATTTGAGTAAGAAATATGGCGGGTTTGACAATTGAGCAGAGTGAAACGTTGCATATTATATTCGTGTGTTAATATTGTCGTAGCTGACGTGACCAGCACATGTAGCGTTCTGAATTAGTTCTCAGACGTCCGAAGTCGTCATTGATCGTTTTAAGGCAAGGTTCTAAACGAAGACGTCTGTAATTGTTTTTATACTAATATCACTACTACTATTCATATTAAGTAACCATACAATATTATCTCCCTACACATATCTATCGACTTCCGAACTTGGCGTCACTTAATGAACGACATCGCACTCCGTCCTCAGCTTATCGCATACCATAGTTTAAAAGAAAACTTGAAAATAACAAGAATAATTACATACCATAGATAAAAACCAACGAAACGATATTCTTAGTTGCGTCGTTATGGATCTCAAGAGCAACTCGCCTCGACAGCCGCGGTCAGTGGAGAGGCTATGGATGCGGACGGGGTTTCCATTAACGACGCACGCATGCATGCACCCGGCATAGGCAGAGGGTTAGCTTCATGCGTTTACAATGCCCACGAGCTGCATTCGAGGATAACAGAGGATACTTTAAGACGAATGAGTCACTATCTCTCTAGTCACTCTAACACTATCATTATCCTCTCTTATTGATACAATTGTTACTCCATTCTTCTTACCCAGTGGGGTACCATCTCATATGCTTTTCACTTTTATAAAGATGTTTTGATGGTATTACTGAATATGTTTAATATTCTTTGCTCTTTGCCAGTGGAGCAGCGTGAAATACTACACTGTAGTATCCCTGGACTCACCTGTGTTACACGTGCCCAGCTATGGACTTAAAAAAGTTCGCAGCCATATTTCAAATTGTTGATTCAGTTGATTCTGTATTATATTCTATTAGGTAATACATTTCAAAAATACTTAACAAATAACATATTAACAAAATAAAAGTAAAATAATGTTATTATAAATAATTTATTTAGCTGTATGTATGTATATACATATGTACATATTATGTCTAAGACATTCATGGACATACGCTCGTATCATTCAACGTTCACTGAATTTTATACACTCACAGGCATATTATAATATAGTTTTCTAAAACGCAATAATGTATAGAAAATATATATGCTAACTTCGTCCGTGTTTACAAATTCCATGAATATTAACAAGTTAGCTGCTAGCGCTGTATTTATGGCGGTGCCAAGGACGAAATATAAATTTTAATTGCACGTATTCATTCGCCGTGTAATGATTGTATATTATGCGCCGGGTGACGCATCGTCTCCTGTTTCGTTAATGATTAATTTTATCGCTCATTATTATTCATTAATGACGATCGCTTGCTATTGTCTCGCGTTCGCCGCGTCTTGATTGCAAACCAATTTTGTCATTAGTTTCGCTATGGTGCGATGCAAATCTATGGATCCGAAGTACTGAGGTTAGGTCAGGGTGAATTGACTGAGTACTTTGATTACAGTGTTCCTTCACGGTAGCGTACATGTAAATGTTATTTGACGCTTTATTATTAGCCAAGCTATTTTATTAATCACATGTTATTAACCATTTTTCTTTCTTTCTAAATATACCATACATCTTGAATGAGTTTTTAAATATGTGGAAAATTATGCCATTCGTTGTCATCAAATCCTTTACGTTACAAAAAATGATATTAAATCTTAAGGTTCACATGATTTTCTAAAAAAAATAATTTGGCAATAAGTATATTATCGAAGTCAAAATATGGGATGTTTCAACTGCAGCAAAATCTCTTTTATAATCACAGAAAAGCGATCAAAAGCGCCAGCGCCGGCTACGATATTGCATTATAATTTTATGCTAATTATTTCACCTGCTTTAATCGCTTTATAAGTTTAGTGGGTGGAATAATTGGAGTGTGTCCCGCCCTCTATTGTTTGCGCAAATTAGATCTCCTAGTGTCCAAATACTGTCGCTTGCGCTGACACGCTACGCTCAACCTCGACACTGACACACATCGTTCAGAGGTTACGCCGTATTTCAGTGCTCGTAATACTAACCATTAGAACCTGCTCCCATTTATAAAAGCAGTCCTCACGGTGATTTTAATTATGTTCCTTATCACTAATTGCATCCCGCGTTGTCTAATTGCACCCGCACATAAAACCAACCCCCCGTTATCGCCTTTCCGTGGAAGGAAGTCCCTTTTTGTTGAATAAGTAGTTATGTTAAGACCTAACTTCATGGCTCTGAAGTCAGATCACTGCTCGCTCATTTGATACTCTATTCGCATAACAAAATAACCATATTATGGTTGCGTATTTCCCAATTAGAATCTATATCTTAGTATGAATATAATTGTAGATGTATTGACCTTAACTATGTAACAGAAGAGTTTTTGATTATCACGCCTATGCTCACCGATGGGGTAGGCTGAGCAGTGAAGTACACTCTCACGATCCACTTACCAATTGATACGATCCACCGTGGAATAGGAAGTGAGCCTATTGTCATATGCCGGGCATGTAGTCAAATTCCGAGTTGCTGCTTAAAAAACTCTACGTTAAAAAAATCCGATGCCAGTTGACTACCGATGAAGACAACAGCGGATGGCAATGATGATACGAGCAATCTTCGGTCTCGTACTTAATTTCTCTACGCAGTTTTCGCTCATTTAGATTCACGTCAAGGAAAACATCCTATCATATATTGATATTCAAATCTACATACTAATTGTCTATACACCTTACACCAGATGAACTTTGTAACGACAATCGATACTTACGTGTTTGATTGTCTGTTCGCTTGCGGCTTGCGCAAGCGATCGCTATCGGACGATTGCGCCACGCTCGCAGCCAGCGCGAGCGCCGCGCTGACCCGGCTTTATTTTTTACACGCACATAAATATTATATCACAATAGGTATTAAGACGTAATCGCGGTCTATGTGGCAATTAATTGAACAAGCGATTGAGGTCGTGATGAATTGACTTTGGTGAGGCTTGTTTGACTGCCTCATTTGTCGTGTTGGTTGTAAGCACGACTGCCGATCGGGAGGTCCCGGGTTCAAATCGCATGTCGGGTACTATCAGATTTTTTAAATTTAGATTTTCTAGCAATGGCTCGGAGTCTACATATGTGCCCGGTGTAAGGCAATAGGCTCACCAACTATTCCATTATGAATTATAAACGTAACTGGTAAAATTTGGGAATGTCCTACATTCCTCTGTTTACCTCTTCAGGGATTACAGACATGAAGTTGCGTAGAATATCTATATTTTTTCTTGATATGCTGCCATCATCTACTATAGGTCAGTTTTTATTAAAGCTACCCTACACTTTGGTACTACGTCTCTAACAAGTGATCTAGTGTCATGTTCGATTCACTTTCGGAGCCTCACTTAAGCTATAAGGTGTGTATTATTTCAGACATTCTGCTTTCTTGGATCTTTCTCTGCAATATGAATTGAAAAGTTACTATATTTCATTACCTCTTATGAGTTAAGAGGTAAATGAAATATAGCAACTTTTCATCCTTTTTAATTTTGAGAGGATAGAGGCATCATCCAACATTGGAACGATGTAAACATTTATGATAACGTGGAGAGATCGACAAAACATAGGACAATGACATGCACGACCCATTTAGTACAATTGTCACCAACTCGACGCTGTTCCGGGTTCGATAACCCGTTTGACATGCAGGTGTATAATTAACGAAAATCTGTTTTTGCTTCATGCTCTTGTTATCTTCTTGAATGTTGCAACAAATCCTAGTCACTGTCTACGCGTGTAGTTGTTCATTTATCATTAATACCAATATACTTAACAGACGGAACGGAATTGACCTGGTCGTGACGATATAATAGTAATAGTAAGGAATTTAACTGAATATTGTCCCACTGAAACTGCATTAATTCATTTGTTATATGTATCATACATACTTTTGACAAACATTGCACACACGCATACTACATACATAACACACGAGTCCGACCTATGTACGTACGTATATCTTATCTTAAGCCCTAAAAGCGAAATATCTTGGAATTTCGCAAGACGCGCTCTCGTAATGGGACTTTATCGTGTTTCACTGCGAGGCCGCCACTGAATGTAAGTTGATTTTCGTCGGAGCTATTATTACGACAATTCACTCGGCGACGAGTGTGAGTGTGATCGTTCTCTGCTACGTACAATCTGTTACGATAGGCCTTTTTGAAATGGACATGTACTGAGGAATCTCTTTATAATGTACCATATGTCGGAATGAATGATAATGTGTTTCTAAAAAGTGTAACAGGTGCGATACGCGTGATACGCGATATAAAAATACGCTGTATACGACATTATGCGTGAGCGATCATTTCTAAATATACCGCGTTAAAGCTAAAATTGTTCCATAATGCTCTCACATAAAATATACGAGCAGTAGACACAAAACTGGCTGAAAAGAACGCAACAGACTCGGTGATGTTTCGCCGAAAATAAATAATAATTCGATTCTATACCACACGGAACCCTCGTAGTGTTTCCTGGCCGTAAACATTTTCCGCCTGTTGCCGACAATAAACGTCAGAACGTCTCAGGCTCGTCGTATAACTTCAGTCGCGACGAATCTCTCGCGACTCTCCTCCGCGCGCGTCTTTTTCACTTCACATCATTTCAATAAAATTGTATTATTATCTCTCTGTGTCCGCTTTATCCTTTGGATATGTTATGTCTATGCCCTTTTTACGTACATTGAATCGTTTTATTTGAATAGTATGTTTTACGCTATGAGTTGTTTAAAACGAAATCGATCCATTCGGTGGTGTATGTTGGTTGTAGATACACTGGCTGATACGAGAGTCAGTCGTCTCAGACGTAGACAAATTCATGAATGCAGCAGAAACTAGTCGAGTCTTTAAAGATTATGATATGTCACTGTCTCTGATCCTCGCCTATCGCAAAAGGGATCAGGCATGATGATATAATAATAATGAAAACCGATATAAGAAAGGGGATGGTAGCGTGATGGATGAAAGAGTGGTATAGTCTTCATGGTAGTAGTATAAACTTAGTGGTATTTATAAAATTAGGTTTATTGATTAGGACATTTATAAGAACGATCGCTTTTCTAGGACGCGAAACCAATTTTAATGTTACATTTCAAACCATTGAATAATATAAGTAGTAAGTAAATTATATAGTTGTTTAAACAATTGTTGCCGTGCACACAACATTGTCACCGCGCGTCTACTATTCGAATGACAATTACTATTTCCTAGCAGTCTCACGCTCTTTTACTCACGGAAAATTCCTTGTGGAGGTATTTCCTTGTTTTTTTTACAATACGTCTACATAGATTTAGGCATTCAAAACAGGCGAACGTGAATGATGAGAGCGATGAATGTACTAGACGTATGCCCGGTCTGCAGGGATAGAGATATTTGGCTATTTGTTTATTGCCTATCAAATTAGAGATTTGGCATGATAGTATAGAAATCATATCTACGTAAATTACATACACACAAAAGGTGAATTTTAATATGACTTCGTTATAATCGAAAGTCGTATGATAATATTGTTGATTTATTTTATATTCGCTGTTGGCATATGAATATTAGATGTACCGTATGACTTGTTTATAGAAATATTCAGTCACTACTCGCTGCCTGCGACTTCGTCCGCTTTCTCATCGTAATAACATATGTCGGACGTTGGCGTCGACAAAATATAGTCAAATGTCGTTCAGTTTTTGTACGGCGCATACATTGTCATGAGCTTAATATTGAGTTTTACTTTAATTAAATGTCGTTATGTATAACAGTACTTTACTTTACTTAGCTCAGTGGCGTGCTATTGGAGAGGCCTATGTCCAGCAGTGGACGCAAATAGGCTGATTATGATGATAATGTATAACAGAACCTGATCAACCTCAACTAACAACTGCTGTCCTATTTGAAAATAACGTCCTATTTAAATCGCTTCGTCATCCGAGGTCACTACGGATATTTAATAGCTATCAGATCAGTTCGTCGGTAGTCCTATGACACGGTAATGTGTATTGCATACGGTATTTTAATATAATACATTTCCATAGTATTTCGAGAAACATAACTACCTCGCGTTAAGGTAACAGAAATATTCTATATAATTATAATGATTCAGTTGAGACACAGTCACAAATATATCCAAGCTTTGCATATTTCTGGTTGCGACTTGTGGGCTCGGCTGGGGACTGTCGAGTGCTTGAACATAACTACGTGGTGCCAATGTGAAAGATTACGAACATATATTACCGAACAAGTGAAGTCACTGTTGCTTATTAATGTGTTTTAAATTAAAAAAAACGTAACCACTTTTGACCATTATCAACACTTTTGTCGTTCCACTGTTGCGCACATTATAATCGTTCTCATCAATAGTCTATGACGCTAGAGCCGATTATGGGTTGGCAGACTTCGGACACCTTTAGAACATCGTTGAGAACTCTAAAATAATCAAGTATCCTCACGAATTATGTAGCATGTGATATATAATCTGTAAACGCACTTTTGGCGTAGAGAACTGTGCACGAACATTTGAGCCCAGAGCGAGGTTATCACTGCTTTTAAATGTAAATGTTACCCACTTTATGTCAACATATTAATTTTTAATTACTGAATAATTATCATATAGATAGACGACAACTTCACAATCTACATACATGAATTTAATGTACTTACAAATGCACAATTAAAACTTAAACAGAACAAAAATACATCTTGTTTGCACCATGAAGCAGCGTGACGGACCGGATTTAGTGAAAGCCATGACTTGCTTATAAACATAATGTTTTTGTACATTTTTCAGGGAAATATGAAAATATTCGCTTAAACAAAAATTTAAAATCTTTTTACTGGTTTATGTATCACATTAGAGTACAGCATTTAAATGAAATTCTCGCTTTTGATGCTTCCTTTCTATTCTACTTCACGTTGCTTCATTATATGTAGGTCGACAAAAGTCGCCAGTTTTTGAATATCATTCAAGATTTACTTTAAAATGTACAGCCGTGTAAACATTTGTGAAAAGATTGATTATACAATTTCTTGCTTAATTAATTTGCTGGCGATCACTGGCCGTGGCTAACGGACGCCCTCCATAAATCGGATTCATAGCGATTCTGTCATTTTTTCAATATCGAACGGAAATAACCTCCTCGAGTTATCACACTCTGAAATAATTCGAATATGGATAGTAATCTATTGAGAAAACTCGTTTGAAATTGCACGGAGAGTTTTAATTGAACTCGCCGCCGCGTTACTTTTAATGAATCAATTTGAATTTAATGTATGACTACGCGTAACTGCTGTGCATTTTGCGCACGATTTCGCTAAATAATTGAAATTCAATCACGTTTGGGTTACCGTCGTCTGCTGTAATTATTTTATAAAATAACACTATCACTATAACAAATCAGTTGTACTGATGTACGAGTACCCTACATACTCTTTACATATTTCCTTAGCTCTCTGGATGGATGTGTACCCTTTTACTATCTATATGTATATTTGGCGATAGAACGTGTCAATAGCCACAGATCACGTGATCATTTTATTTCTTTAATTCACTAATCTTGTATACAACTTCGCTCCGAGGACACCCCACTAGTGTATAAATTACCAATCCATGAGTTGTTTATATTTCAACAATGCTTCATAACTTATTATGCTAATGGTATTATCAACCTGCCTTAATCATCTATTGTCTTTAAATCTCTAAGGTTTTTAGTTTTTCAAATGTCCTTCTTAAAGTACTTTAATATTGTCATTGTTATTTGTGTCACCAGTTTAGTTATTAAGTCGTTATATATAGCAGTAATTGACTCTAATACAGTATTAAATATGAAATTATATTTTCAAAATTTTTCTCAACGTTTTTAACAGAGGCCACTTGTTTTGTTGTTAGATTTTCAGCCATTGTCAATAGGTAGGTACGTAAGAGATATTTGTTTGGTCAATCTCTTTATGTACTTTAACAAACACGTGCATTAAATACATATTTCATATAGTTGGTTTCCAAACGTTCGTTAAAGTTCATCGGTCATTCGCCTACAAACAACACATGAGATTTTATGGTTCCTTTTACGACGTTTTTTTTTGCTACTAACCGCAAGAGACCATTCTGTCCGACACTCCGTTGTGAACGTTTTTCCATTCTCCGTGTTCGTATTTTTATACTCTATATAACCATGTACAATACGCGATGAAACATTGGCGTTTTGCCAACGGATTACGGAGGAAAGTGTGAAAATAACATTACGTGACCTTTGTAAGAGGTTAGATGCTTCGGGGATTCGCTTCACCGCTTTAAAAGTGAAATGTCTCCACTCTCGCTGGGCGGCACTCGCTGACAATTCGCCTTATTCGGTTTAATGAAAGTGGACGTTTTCATAGAATATTCATTTCTCATTTGTATTCAAATGAGTTTTAGAGAAATTGATGGATTTAACCTGCCTTGACTACTTCATTGGTCGTGTTGGTTGCGAGCGCGACTGCTGATCGCGTGATCCCGGGTTCAAATCCTTGGCCGGGTGCTGTCAGATTTTTCTAATTTCAATTTTCTAGCAATGGCTCGGAGTCTGGATATGTGCCCGGTGTATGGCACCACCTAGTCCATAGAGAGACGTAAACATAACTGGTGAAACATGGGAGTGTACGACACTCCTCTGCCTACCTCTTCGAGTATGGCAGACATGATGTTATGTATATTACATTGAAGGACTCGAACGGAGCCTTTTGAGATGCCGTAGTACTCGTACTTCACATTATTTTTAACTGGAAACAGTTTTCTTATATTTTTATCGAAACAAATCTTTTATTGGCATATAAAACACAACAGCGTCGCGTTAAATTTTGCAAATTTTCGTATTATCTCAAACGGTTGACGTAATCAAAAGCCCAACAAAGACTCGTTGAGAGCCTATAAAGCTGAAGCGGCGACTGTTTCGAAGGTTGTTGTCAAGAATAAAGGTATTTTTATAGCACATTGTAAAGTGTGAGAAAATTAAAATTACGCCGCACTTTTGAGATTTATAATCATTTCGTACGTTAAAATTACGGCTAGTCCGTTAATTTTATCTAGAGCTCGTAATATAGCTGTGTTTACGTAACGCACCTGTTGTTACGTAACGATTTTTTTTTATCGAGGTTGACTTTAATGACCCTCAAATAGAAATTATCATTAAGCTTTGAAAATACTAAAAAATAGCATAACATTTCGTCTGACTTTCCCCGAACGCGTAGGCTTAAGCACTGTAGTATACTCCCAAGTTTCACCAGCTACGTTTACCTTCCAACATGGAATAGGGACTGTGAACAATGTAAGCTAAACGAGTAGAACGAGGATTGAAAATGGAAGATGCGTCGCCTCGGCAAATTCCGTATGTCTCTCAGCAAGTGAACGAGATGGAAGGAATGTGCCCAATTTAGTTGCGTACGTGATAATTTGATGCGTAATTTCTAAGCGTGATAACGTTATTCAAATATGCGGAAACGCGCGCAGCCGACAGATTAGGAATTCGGCAAACATCGCTAATAGACTTTTAAACAAAGTGACGCAACTCCACCATGTGTGTGTACTTTGGTGATGGCGGAGCGCTGGCGCGTACCTAAATTGTTTTAAACTATGTCTTCAATATTATCGTGAATAATTAAATGGTTACACGTTCACTAACTCTGTATTGGCTTACAATAAAGTGGTTACTACGTATAATACTTATTGCTATTTGTGTCATATCCTCGTTATCGCAGTCTTCATCTGATCCGTCTCTACATTTGAGAGATTCGTCTCTACACTCAACTGTGCGTTGCTTATTTTAATAGCACGATGTGTTTTAGACATTAAAATGTATCTATATAATTGTTATCCCTCGATGTATTTTATTATCACATAATTCTTACAGTATTGAAATTACCTGTAGATATTGCATCATTTTATAACGCAAGTGATAAGCTTCTGAAATATGTTTTTCTGTATCATTTAATCGTATTAATTTACAAATGTTAATCCAATCAAATTTCCATTGTTGTAATTCATTAGTAGTAGGTACTTCTACAGTTGCAATTAGAATTTTCTCGACCAACTAACTATCGTTTAATGAATTCTTATTGCTGATCTACCCTTAATCTTTCCTCTGTTCAAGACGAGTTTCCTCTTAGATTGACTAGGGTTAATTCCGTAGTCCACAAAGCTTGCGAAATGCGAATGGACAGGTATCACTCGCCAAAGAGAATATTTTAAATGCTGGTCCCTTACGTAATGGACAGACTCCAACTGACAAATATTTTTATTCTTGCAGACCTAATGTACTTTATGTAAGAGACTTCCGTAAATAGGAAGTAGGATTCTATTGCATACTTATTTACTATATCTTCACAGTACTTATGTCACCGTTATGTTATCTCATTGCTCAATCTCATCTTTAAGCCCCGTCGACATTGACATCTTTGCCTCTTTTATACTGTATCGTATAGATAATAAATTAAACATGGCCTCGTTTTCGTTGAATGCTACGTATATTTTATATAATATGCCTTCGTAAATTTTAACATTTCGCCTAAACTGATTTACGTATACCTAGTGTTTTTCCTATAAGAGTGGGCGAAAACTAAGGATTTTCATCCGCTATGGAGCTGAGTGAACTTATTTTGCCTGAATACAAATGTAGCGGCTTAACTACCTAGTATATGTTTTACAGGGATAGACCTAATGATCTTTCGCCTCGTCCACAATAATTATTAAAGTCGTAACTAACTGATTTATAGTTTTCTATATGTGTATTGTGTCGTTTTGATTTGAAGATTGTGGAAGGTAGGTTACAAAGGTATGTAGAAAACTGAGTCACGTGGAAAAGGCAAACTTAACTGTTCATTTCCGTTATCGGATAGGCAGAAAACATAAAGTACCGAATATTGCTATCCTTACAGACGTTTTAAATGATGAGCACTATGAGTTATTATTGTTTGAAGTCTTCACGTAGCTACATGACTACAATTTTATTATGATAAAATGTAGGTATATAAATATTCTACTTCGTGCGATATTATTGCATGTACGATTTGTGCGCGATCTCAAAACATCCCTTTGAGACGATCCGCCGACTTGATTAAACTCGCGCTTTATCGTAATGTCTGTCTGTCTGTCACTCCGTCTATTTGTAGTGGGCAGAATGAGTGTTATGAGTGAGTTATGAGTGATCGTTAAGTGAATGACGTTTCGTGCATATTACTATTATCTCTTATAAACACTCTTCTTTGTCGTGTTGTTTGCCGACAACTGCCGATCGTTAGGTCCTGGATTCAAATCCCGGCTCGGGCATTATCGTATTATTTATCGTAGTATTAGATTTTCTAGTAGCTGCTCGGAGTATGGATTTACCTCTAGTGTATGTCAATAGACTCACCATGTAATGTATTCCATAGTGGGATATAAACGTAACTAGTGGAACGTTGGAGTGTACTACATTTCTGTGCCTACCTCTTCGGAGATTATAGGCGTGATATTACGTTTCTAATCATTAGTATTGTCGTCACACTAGAATACTTGCGGAGCAGGCAGAAAGCACCTAGTTCCATATCTCTAGCCTTAAAGATCTGATGTATTTTTCTATCTTCACACTTTTCATCCACGCACGCCGGATCCGAACACTTCTGACTGTATAAATATTGTTCAGTATTTATTAATTTCTTTGTATGCAATAGTGATAACTGCTTTTGAACCGTCACTAAATTTAGTTCTATTTTTAATTTATGTAAATTAGGAACAGTTTAATAGGATAACATCAAACATGTCATTATAACTTACGATCCATCTATGAATACCAAACATTTTATCTGGGACATTTATCCATTGACCAATACTCGTTTGAACTACAACTATTTCACCGCTCTTAACGCATTATTTACTTGATTAAGCGATAGCAATCACGTAATAATTTAGCTCACCACTGGGCTAATTGGGCACATATAAAAGCGGGAACTACATAACAACATACACAGCTAATAGCTACACAACGACTCATGTACCTATGTACATATCTACCTACATTAATTTCCATTTGTCTATCGGTAACCGATAAGGAGTTTAAATTTAGAATCATTTCAATTGCAATGAATGTGTTCTTTTTCTTTCCAAATTCTCAATTCCAAATTCAAAAGATGGATATTCAATTAGTTTTTTTAAATTCGTTAATGTTGTACGTGTCGGCCAGTCGCGCCTTGTTTTCGTACGTACTTTTATTTTTACTCGAAACGAAGACGAACACGAGCTAATTACAAGCTTAATTAACTGTGGCAGGAGAGTTGGGTTTCTCATTTAAATGTTGAAAGTAATTTGAGTAACATGGAAAGTGCGGTATAAAATTTTATTCGCATTATTATTAGTCGATTGGTTGCAAAAAGAGACTATTGATTAAGGGGCCCTGGGTTCGATTCCCGGGTCAAGTATCGAATTTCGGGAAAATTCTGGGAAATATCTAGTGGTGCCTCGGAGCCTGGTACATAGCATGTGGGGAGATAAAAGTAACTGGTGAAAAGTGGGGGTGTAGTACACTCCTCGACCTACCCCTTCAGGCGTAATGATATGTGTATAATTAGACTATATTTTTCCCAAAATCCTTCTTTTCTAAACGTACAGTTTTTGTACTCGTGAAGTAGTTACACGGCTCGTGTGATTCACGTACGTCGCATCGCACACTTGGCTTGTTCGTGAGGGGGATAAAAAGGAGCCCCTCGTTGTTGTGAGACGCCGGCAGGGTCAAGTACACTCACACAATAAGTGCCTACCGCGTGCCTACGGGTCTTTTGCTTTAAATTCATGCATATAATCTTTTGCAGAAGGAAGGTTGTCGATTTATTATTAATTAATTTTAAACCCAAGAGTTGGTATACTCGCATGTATGTAAAAGTAATTAGTTCTCTAGATTATTCTATAATTCTGACAAGTATTTTCTTACAATGCTTACAATCGTATTATATGACAAATTTACCGTCGCAATGTTTCTTTTTCCTATTAAAGCTCATGAAATTGATTTTGTTGAAGTGCCTAAGTGTGAACTAAATCTGACCATTGAGAAAGATGTCATACTATAAATACTTATATTCATTAAATTATTAACTGACAAACGAACTAATGAACTCAGTGTTAAATGGACTATCGACTTATAGAACAAAAGAAAACCTCTCTGCCTGCCCCATGAGAGACGCAGTGAAGTTATATAATTATAATAAAATATCTCCGATGTATACTCGTAATGAGTTGTTTCATACAATGCAAGCAAGGTTTAACAAATATTGTCCAACGTGTACATTGTAAATATACCTACAGCCTCCGATGATGCAACTCGACCTGGCACTGCGATGTGTTCGCATGCTGGCGGAGTCTCCTCGTCTCGCCTTCATATTGTACGTAATTATTATCAAAACCCATGCTTTGTTTTGCATCACGTAGATAGTTTTCGTACGTCTTCGACATACTTACAATGCACATTGCTGTACTTATTTACAATGCACACTGCTGTATTTAACCGAAATAAAAATAAATAAAGTATCCAAAACAAGAACATTTTATAAAAAAGTTCTAGATAGAACTGAATACTTTCTCGGCAAGAGTCATGTAGGTACTTTACTTCGCTTGCCATAAGGCAAGGTTGCAGCGAAGCACAACATCATAGTACCCTAACAAAAATACCGATTCCCTTGCATTTCAATTCAGTGCTCATTTTTAGTAACGTGTCCAGTGATAGTTGTATTGAACCACCCTCTACACACAATCAGCTGATACTGTCACCACATACAACGTGTCTCAAATAGCGAAGTGAAGTATACGCATCTGATGTGTAAACAAGCGTTCAATGCCTAAGCAGTCAGCGCGCGCGAGTTGTACCTGTAGCTCCCTTGTCACACAGCACGCGGTCAGCGAGCGTGCACTATGCTTGTGTGACAGCGATAGAACCGCTGTTGAGTGAAGATTGAACTTAAGATTTTAACCGAAGTTTAACGTGTGTATTGAATTAATATATGAAAGAAATCTGTGCTGATAATCGGTAGATAATCCTGAAATCTTGTAATTGATGATGCTGTTTCATAACAAATGATGAAGTGACAATATTTTGCTTTCGATATTTGAAACATTGTTACCTATATTCTATTTTACCAACATTGAAAAGTAGTCACCGTTCCATACTACTTATGTCAGTGAATGAATGAACGAATGATTAATAATAATATTGGATTTTTTAATATAAATTTTTTAGTAGTGGCTCGAAGTCTGAATTTGTGCCCGGTGTATGGCAATAGACTTATCGCCTATTCCATAGTAGGACTTAAACTTAACTCATGAAACGCGAAAATGTACTGCACTCCTCTGCCTAACTCTTTGGTGATTACAGGCGTGATGTTACATATCAATAAGTCATTATGTAAATGGATTAACAAATAATATAGAATAATGAACTAAATGAGCGAACAAATGAATGATTTATAATATACAACAAGGAGCCAAAGTCTGTCTATTTAAGAATTAAAAGTTAATCGTATACCGTTCGCTCGCTCGCGACAAGCTCGCGAGTGCGACAAGCCAGCGGCGCGGGGGCGTGACGGTGCATACATTACGATAAAGTTATACAACGCCGTTCGATACAAATGGTGAATAGCACCTGAGAAATCACGCGTGCGCCGCGAGCCGCGAGCCGCAAGCCGCGCACGCCTCTCACGGACGCACTGCTCCTCTCTGTAATCAATGTTCTCGCATTTCGAAACGCTTGCGAATCGGCCGTTTAAATATCATTTGTTCGTCCGTTGCATAACACCATACTTGTATTTCCCCGCATGGGTAGGCAGAGGAACTCAATATTTTCAGTTAATACTTTTCAGTCAATCATTTTTAATAAAGCGTGCACATTACGTTCGTCTATTATTCTCGTAAAAAAGCTAGGTATATTGAATTTTTTCCGATATATTTTATTCGTGATGGTTCCATGAAACGCTTGTAATATTTTTTCTATATGTTGCAAATGAACGTTCTCAGAAAGTTATTTGTTGGTAAACGTGATTTTTCCTATAATTAAAATTATTATTGCCCCATCCAGCACAACATAAGCAAACTGATACGCACCACTGATAAATCGGCCTCGATTAGAATCTTCGACTACTGTAATCTGTCGTTTCTATTTCGTACGTGACGAGCTCCTACATCGGAACGCGCGCAAAGATAACTATTTGCAATACCATTTGCAGCTAGGCCGAGTCGTGTCGGCGTGCACGCATGATAGATATGGCGACACCGTATCAATAGGCATGCAGAAGCTTCAATCGCTCAAACCGTTGCGGGATGTATTTGAATAACGTTCACAACTATTCTCCTAGAAGAATTCTCTTATTGTGTTAAATGGCACCGAGCCTAGTGGTTTGAGTTCCGAACTCACATTCCGGGAGCCCGGGTCCCAATTTTGGCGGGGAACTCGTTCGAAAACGTGCGTTGTAAAATATATAAAAATATAATAAATAATAAATAAATATAAAAATAAAATTTTAAATCAATCGCTATAACGGTGAAGGAAAAACATCATGACGAAATCTGCTCATCTTAAAGGTCTGAAAGAAAATATTCTCTAAGGTGTGTAAAGTCTGCCAACCAGCGCTCGCCCAGCGTAGTAAGACTCTTAACGCCCTCATTCTGAGGACACTCGTATTCTAACAGTGGAATGATAGAATTGTATTATGGAACCAACTATATATATTTAGGAACCAACCAGATAGAATTGTATTATGGAACCAACTATATTATAAGGACAAAGAGCCTTTTTAAGCTTTTGCTTTTGCGAAGCAGAGAGACATCTGCTGTTGACCTGTAACAGGACCTGTTTGAATAGGACCAAAAATCTCTGTACCCATTTCATAGATTTCTTTTACCACACTTGGTCTTACAATTTCCGTGGTTTACCGTTCGAACACGGGCACGTGCCGCCTTTAGTTTAAAAAGTTACTAGTGTAAGCTTTTTTATGATGAAGTATCGTTCTGTATAACATTGAAAGAAAAAATCTGTACTCCTTAATGTTCCACATAATTTTCTTTAACATGCGTTAAGTTTGATAGATTTGTCGTTCTAAACTGAGACTCAGCACCAACAGTGGATTGATATAATGGATGTTGATAAAGCTGTATATCATCGTCATCATGATCATTATCAGCCTGTGGCAGTCCACTGCTGGACATAGGTCTCGCCCTTAAAAGCACCATCGCTCCACCCTGTGTGCTCAGCTTACCGAGTCCAGCCATTGCCTGCATTTTTTCGCAAATCGTCATCCCACCTTTACATATTTCAACATTACTAAACATTGTTCTAACAAATACCATATTTCTTAATCTTAATATAGCTTCTACTAACGATGTCGTCACATTAATTAACCGCGAAATATGTATATCAAATACGCCGGCTGCTGCAAGTCGTGTCTCGACCCCGAGGTGTGCTCGCGCATGCATTGCCATCGTTTTTGTACGAGTACTTCAGCCCTCAATCATGTAAATTGTAATTACACGTGACACTTGTATCGTCACGCGTCCGCTGTTAAATGTTTTAACATCTTGGTTGATGTTCAACGTACTAACAATGATTTATTGACATTTTACTTTGCATTTGGCATACAACACGAATATTACTAAAATTTTCAATGATATTATTTTCTCAGTTCGGCTATAATAGTACTTAATCTAACTGTCATTAATGGGATTTCGTACTTGACAACCAATCGGTAGGTAAATGGTGCTGATGAAGAGAGAACTGACGTTGTTGTTGAAAGCGATTTATATAATTGGATTGATATCGTTTTTGATACCCAAACAGCATCGAGCCAGCTGCGTCTCGTGTGTGTGGATCGTTATAACCCTATACATATATCATAAGGATAAATGTGGAGTTATTTGTGGCCCGTTCGGTGCTCTCTTTATCATCTCATGCATTATGCAGCGACAAACGCGAACAAATTGCATGGATAATAATGTTAGGAACACAAAAATTTATTGCAGGAGAATACTCAGCTCTTTACAAACTGTTATAAGGAGTAAGAACACATAAAAAATATTACAATAAGAGACTGGAGTCGATGAAAATGTGCGTAAAGTGACAGAAATGGGTGTTTAAAACATTTCGGTAACTAAACAGCTCTTAAACA